>MJUU01063324.1:9113-20568 GCA_002080025.1 Modiolus philippinarum
TACATGACCGTCCGTGGCCTATATTGGTTGTCAATGTCGTTAACACTCCCAAGTCAGTCAGTACGTATTTCAACCTTTTGAAATTTATATTTTGTCTTCCTAATTACGTTCATACAGAACTTAAATTAACGTTTAATCAATATAGTTTAAATTAGAACACACTTTCTACACTGAAATCGATTGCTGAACCGTCAATAACAGCAAGCACGGAATCTATGAATTACAGAAATTGGAACGGTAAACATTTTCAAAAAAATGCCTAAAGCGTTATCTTGTATATATTAAAAGCTGTAAATATTAAAACAAAATTATTATAAACGAGTATAAAATTTTAGGCTGTTCCACAACGTTGAAAATGACTTCCTCTTTAACCTGAATCGATCAAGTTCTAATCAATTTCCACAACCTCAGGTACACTCAATTACCGGCAGTGTAGCACTTCATATAACGTAATAATTCACGTGCAAAACATAGTTGAAACGTAACGAGCGTTCTAATTGATTCTTTCAACTGGACGATTCCTTTTATATTATAAATACATGTAGAAATTATGAAATAAAACTTATTTGCTGTAGAATGAAGACAATGCAACACAACTTGAACATTTAATAACTCATTTAAAAACTAAAATGAGTTAAAGATAGTTTATGCAAAAGGTGACTTATTAATATAAAAGTTGACCTTCTATATTTCTGAGATTTTCATTTAAGCCGATCATTTTAAAGGGGCAGACCTAAGGGGTCCAAATCCTCTTGCTTCGTGCCCCAAATTTGGATTTAAGGTCAATAAAAGGAAAACTTACTTTGTTTTTATCGTTTTTTTTTTCAACTAAATTTTAACTGACGAAATCAATTAACCTGAAGTGCTACAACAGAATGAATTTAAACCATCCTTAAATCAACATTGTTCATTAATTAGTGATTCCCTCTCGAAGTAATGATGTATTTATTTTTTTCGTATAGTAATATAAATGTTTTTCGGTTTGAACTCTCCGAAGTACCGTTTTAGCTTCAGAGTTTTGCAAGAAAAGGAATATTCAAAAGAATGTGCAGGATCGACACATAGGGATCACTATCCGTTGTTTTGCGTCCGTCTGTCTGTCCGCCCGTCTGTCTGTCTGTCTGTCCGTCTGTATGACTAAAAAAATTCAGTATTATCTGCATCTCGTCCTAAACCGCTTGGCACTTTTCAACCAAACTTGCAGGAATGCTTCTGTATATATATTGAAGATGTGCACCATGCATTGGTTTTTCTTTAATTTTGTTTTCTTTATTCAAGATTTTACTCTGTTTTTGGACTGTCATTTTAGCTTGTTGGAGTCGTGAGGGTACGTCTCAATTATCCGCAACTCCTCCTCAAGGGCTTTGAATTTTTCAACCAAACTTGCAGGAATGCTTCAATATTTGTTGAAGATGTGCACCACGCATTTTGTTTTTATTTAATTTTGTTTTTTTCCAGATTTTACAGTGGTTTTTGGACTTTGTCATTTTAGCTTATTGGAGTCTTGAGGGTACGTCTCCATTATCTGCGACGCCTGTGTATTTTTCAACCAACTTGGTCACTTCAGCTTATTGGAGTCTAGGATATGTCTCCATTATCCACAACTCCTCCTAAACAGTTTTATATTGTTCAACCAAACTTGCAGGAATATTTCAATGTATGTTGCAGATGTGCACCATGCATTTTGTTTTTTTTTCTTTTCATTTGATTCCAGAATTTCATAATATCATTGAACTTGCACTTTAGGTTATCGAGTCTTAGGTGATGCCTTCATAATCCTCCTCTCCTCTCAAACGGCTTGGTATTTTTCTATTAAACCTGGGGGAATGCATGCTTCAGTATATAACATAGATGTGTAACATTGACTTTGTGATTCTATTTCAAACACAGGAATTCTTAAATATATATAGCGAGGCGACACATGTTATCTGTGGAACACACATGCATTTTCTATTCTCTTTGTTCTTTACTTGGGAGAATAATTTATCAGCAAAAATTTGAATAGGTTGAGGTGTATTACTGATGATATAGAAAACGAACTTGACAATTATGTGATTTTTTTAATTATCATATGCTGATGTCAGTGTGTTGTTTTCTGGTTCAAAAGGTTTACAACTACAAATTTATCATTTTTGTGAATATTGCAAGACCTGTAAACTGAGTGTTAATACTAATAAATCTGAATGTTAATAGGCCATGGGCTGAAATCACTTTCCGTGCACCCCCCACTTCCCATCTAGACCGATTTTTTTTTAGTCTTCCTATATCCCCTCTTCAAAATAAAACATGTTAACACGAACATAACCTGCACTTTATAGTACACCACGAAAAACTCTTGTATTTTCGTTTTAACCTAAGTTTCATCTTTTAAGCTCCATAATTATTTAATGATAAGTAATATGTACTGAAATTGGGTACCAAATTAAAGCTTAATTAATATCCTTTACAATGAATTCAAGTTTGGGCACTTTTCGCCATTTTTATAAACTGGGGATACAAAAAATATACCCCTCCCCTTGCAAAAATAGCGAAAATGACAATTTTAGGCTGTCAGTTCCTTTCAAATAAACAACCCTCGTCATTGGATCTAGTTTTTATGCCTTAAATGTTGGAAAATAAAACCATTAAATTTCATAAATTTTTGATTTTCGGTAAACAATTTTTGATAAATGGGAATTTTCGGAATTTTCGATTTTTTCACAATTTCGACTTTCTCACTTTATGGTAGTAGAAATCTGAATATATATTTAATAATTGCCGTTGTAATAACGATTAACGACATGTAAGCAACAAATAGTGTGCAAACATTTTAGTTTCAGACGTATTGTAGGTTCAGAAATGTCAAAATTAGCACCCCTCCCCTAAAAATTAAGGGTAAATATGAAATATTCAGGCTCTAAATGATTTAAGAATAATGTTTTATTGGAATTCAAGTGTTTATTTCACTAAAGCTGACATGCAGAAGATCATTTAAGTAGATTTAAACTTTTGAAGAGGTCCCTTTTTGACTCTTTTGCTCGAAATTGTATGCAAAATGGGAATTTTCCGTTTTTCAGAATTTCTGCTGTTTTGACTTTGAGATGCAAATACTTCATGAAATTGATATGTAACTTGAAAAATGTTGATTAGATATCCTTTCAATATATCTAAGTCATAAGAAAATATGTTTTTAAACATTTTAGAATAACTACAGTCTCATAAATTACAAATATATATCCTCTTACCACAATTCTTCAACACAATTTATTTCATTTCATTCAGCTTGAAAGGCTTTAACATTGTATAAAGGTCCAATAACATATCATATCAAACACCAAAGTACACAGAGACTCCAATATATCACAAATAAGATCATGTGTGCGGTTTATGGGCAGTTATACATCAATTCAACTTTGAATTTTGTAAAATTCCGAAATACTGAAAAATCCAATTTTTCACGAAAATCGCCCAAAATATACAATTTTACCCAAATTTGGCGTTAAAATTGCATATTGCGATATATAAAATGCAATTTTTAAAAGAAAGTAAAATATTATTAGTATGTTTTGTTGATATAAATGTATACATACATATTCTGAGGATTTTTAAGCACCATTTTCTTGGGGTAGGGGTAAAATTTTCGGTATTTAGAGTCACATTGAACACTCCTTGTTCTTCTAAACATTGTTTCACAGAACTTATATATCGGGTAGAACAATGAATTGGCATATCTGCATATAAATCCTCCAGATTTGCAACATATAACTATTTAAAAGTTAATTTTGGACAAATCGGAAATGCTAAAAATTCCCATTTTTCATCAATTCTATACAAAATATTGAGTTTAAGCTGACAAGTGGGACTTAAAATGACAAATCTTGATAAAAATTATGCAACATTGTTATATGCAATGCAGATTTTGTGTGTTTTGGTTATTTTGATGTGAATATATTAAAAAAAATGAATATTATAGGGAAAATTTGTTGGGGTAGGGGTAATTTTTTTTGTATTTAGAATCATTAAACAGTCTTTATTTTTTTATACAGTGTTTTAAGACAACTAATGTATCGCTTAGAACAATTAAATGGCATATTTGCAGATGAATCCTCCAGATTTGACATATATTACGATTTAACAATGCACTTTGGAGAAAAGTGAAATGTTGAAAATTCCCTTTTTCCATCAGTTTGGGCCAAATATTTAGTTTAAGTCAACAAATGGCTGTTAAAATACCAGATCATGATGTAATTCATGCCACACTGTCATATATAACACACATTTTGCATGTTCTGGTTATATTTATGCGAACATAGACAAAAAATTGACAATTTTAGGGAAAATGTGTTGGGGTAGGGGTAAGATTCACTGTATTCAGAGTCATATTAAACACCCTTTGATATTCTAAACACTGTTTTAAGACAACTCATGTATTGCTTAGAACAATTAATTGGCATATCTGTAGATATATCATCCAGATTTGCCATATATAACAGGTAAACAGTGAACTTTGGCAAGATCTGAAATGTTGAAAATTCTCATTTTTCATCAATTTCAGGCAAAATATTGAGTTTAAGGCAACTAATGGCTGTTAAAATACGAAATCATGGTATAATTTATGAAACATTGTCATATACAACACACATTTTGCGTGTTTGAGTTAATTTATTGTGAACATAGACAAAAAAATTGACAATTTTAAGGAAAATTTGTTGGGGTAGGGGTAAGATTTTCGGTATTTTGAGTCACATCAAACACTTCTTGTTTTTCTTAACAATGTTTTCAGACATCTAATGTATCGCATAGAACAATTAATTGGCATATCTGCAGATATATCCTCCAGATTTGGCATATATAACGATTTAACAGTGAAATTTGGGCAAATCTGAAATGTTGAAAATTCACATTTTTCATAAATTTCAGGCAAAATATTGAGTTTAAGTCAACTAATGGCTGTTAAAATACGATATCATGGTATAATTTATGACACATTGTCATATACAAGAAACATGTTGCGTGTTTGAGTTAATTTGTTGTGAACATAGACAAAAAAAATTGACAATTTTAAGGAAAATTTGTTGGGGTAGGGGTAAGATTATCGGTATTTTGAGTCACATCAAAAACTTTTTCTTGACATTATTTTCAGTTTTATTTTGAAGAGGGGATGTATGCGGACTTTAAAAAATGGGTGGGGTTGGGAAGTGGGGGGGGGGGGGGGGGGTGCACGAGGGAATATCCAGCCCATGGACTATAAGTGTTTTCATCTAGAAATGACATAAATGATTTAAATTCTAAATATGATGAAAATAATATTGACACAGTTAGTGAATTTTTATATTTGGGGGTAATGTTTTCAAAGAATGGTATCTACGTGTATAAGCTATTAAGTAAAATGTAAATAAAACAACAAGGGCTTTGTATGATGTCTTAAACAAGTCGATTGCAAAACTTATAAATCTGTTGACAATACGATCTTTTTGACAAAATAGTGAAACCAATTTTGTTATATGGTTCCGAAATATGGGTTTTCAATAATTTAGATATTATTGAAAAAGTTCATTTAAAATTTGTTCAAACTTTTACTGAATTGTCAACATCTAATTATTTGGTCTATGGTGAGCAAGGAGCTTACCCACTATACACATTAAAATTGTCATATAAATTATAAGGATAATTTTTTCAAAAATATTCTCAAACTCAGTATAAATGCTCATGGATAACAACAACTAAAAATCGGAACACATGTGTCGCCTGCACTATATATATCAAATAATTCTTGTGTTCAAAACAGAATTACAAAGTCCATGTTGCACATCTTAATTATATACTGAGGTATGCATTCCTCCAAGTTTGATAGAAAAATACAGGGCCATTTATCAGGAGATGAGGATAATGGAGGCATTTCCTTAGACTCCAATAAGCTAAATAAGCTAAAATGACAAAGTTCAAACACAGCGTAAAATCTCAAAAAACAAAATTAAAGAAAAACAAAATGCATGGTGCACATCTTCAATATATACTGAAACATTCTTGCTAGTTTGGTTGAAAAGTGCCTAGCGGTTTAGGAGGAGTTGCGGATAATGGAGACGTACCCTAAAGACTCCAGTAAGCTAAAATGATGAAGTCCAAAAACAGCGTAAAATCCGAAAAAAAAAATTAACAAAAACAAAATGCATGGTGCACATCTTCAACATGTACTGAAGCATTTCTGCAAGTTTGGTTGAAAAGCGCCAAGCGGTTTAGGAGGAGTTGCTGAAAATGGAGACGTACCCTCAAGACTCCAATAAGCTAAAATGACAAAGTAAAAAAACAGTATAAAATATGAAAAAAAATTAAAGAAAAACAAAGTGCATGGTGCACATCTTCAACATATACTGAAGCATTCCTGAAAAATACAAAGCCGTTGAGGAGGATTTGCGGATAATGGAGACGTACCCTCAAGACTCCAATAAGCTAAAATGACTAAGTCCAAAAACGTCGTAAAATATGAAAAAAAAAACAAATTTAAAGAAAAACAAAATGCACGTTGCACATCTTCAATATATACTGAAGCATTCCTACAAGTTCCGTTGAAAAGTACCGAACGGTTAAGGAGGAGATGCGGATAATGTTTAAAATTTCTGAGCCATACAAACGCACAGCCAGACAGACAGACGGACGCAAGACGACGAATAGTGATCCCTATTTGTCGATCCTGCACTAGGTGCAGGCGACACAAAAATATTCTAAATAATTATTGATACGTAGATGCATGGAAGCCTCAAGGAAATTTTAGTGCGCAGCTAGTATGTACTATAAAACAAAGCATTAATGTCCAGTTTGAACAAAAATAGAGCTCCGATATTGATAAAGGTGCGTCTTATAAATTGTATAAGGACACTTTGCAGTCTGAAAAGTATCTAGATATTTAACAATATAAAGACGCTCTTATATTATGTTAATTTCCAGTAGCTAATCATAGATAATCTACTAGAATATGTAATACATGTAGTGATTCAGAAATAGGTCATGAATTTCACTCTGTTTTGAAATGTAAATCTTTCAAAATAGAGCGTAAACAATATTCAGCGAACTATTGTTTATATAGAATCAATTACATTGAAATTAAAAAAAAACTGTTTCATTTAAAAAAAATAGAAACTGTGTAGGTTATCACTCCTAGTAGGTTCTCGGCGAACGGTTTAGGTAAGATGGTTCGTGTATAATTGGTTGAGTCCTGTTGAATAATGTTTATACCCGTTGAGAAAGGTAAACAAGTAAAATTTGGGCGGTTCAGAGCAATATTAGGTATGGTTTTTGTTATTTGAATATCCACCTTTACCTAATTGACAAAGTAAAAACCCATCTTACTAGAATCGGTTATTAACCAACAATCTGCAAAATTCTTCAGATAATTAAATTATAAGTATTTTATACAATGATTGATATATGCTTATTGTATATTATACATGTAGATGTATATATTTTATTGTATATATGTGTATTTTCAATTAATATCTGTACTTATGTGTGCCTATGGTTTTTACAGAATAAAGAATCTTGAAATCCTGAACGATTTGACGTCATTATAGAAACCTCTACAAAAAGACATGTTTTTAACTTTCGGTTTTGTCGTTATTATTTTACGGAAGAAAAAGGTTCTTAATTTCGACCAATATTAAAGTTGGGGATATCTTCCCATTGTGTTAGAAATTCTACGTATTTATCTATCGTTTCACTTGGGAAAAGACGGAATTACTCGCATACGTTTCATATATTTAAGTGGACACATGGATTGACAGACTGGCGGATAGGCAATAAGTCTCCCTAACTTCTTTGTCACTGTCACATTTTCTTGGCTGATTTGTGAAATAATAAAACACAAGTGCGAATATGAACTTCCAGAAAATTGCGCAAAAATCAAGAAAATGGATTCTATATTCATAATTTTATAATTTCAACTGCAACTATTGACCGTATCATGCAGCTGATTTTTATGGTATCATTTCTTCTCTGACTACCTCCATTTGAACGTAGTTTTCTCGATAATGACAGAGCACAAAATCGTGATTATGGTATCAAAAGTTAGACAAATGAATGATATATCACGCAAAGTAAAATGAATTTTGAATTAAATACACTTTTAGGAAGTATTTGCATTGAAAAGTTGAAAAAAAATTTTTTTTCCTGTTTCAGCGTTGAATTAATCAAAATGTGTCTTCAAATATGTGAAAGAAAGCAAAAATAATCTATTGTATAAAAACTTTGATCTGTTTGAAGTTAAATAACAAACTCCACTCAGAAATTCAGAGAATCAAAATGAAAATATAGATACAAAAATGTATAATTACTTTCGTCTTTCAACGCCTTTTATTGTTTATCTCAATTTTAACCGTATCATGCAGATTTTGCTCAAAATTATACAATGCGGTTGTACGGTGTGTATATATAACTTAGTTGATTTGTTTTGATATTTTTTCAGTTTTCACATTGTTTCCATTATATCTTTATAACAAACTATTGATTGACAGATCCTAAGTTTATACTGGAACGATTACACGCTACAAGAGCTAGTCTATAATACAAAACGATTGTTCACTAGATAATTCACAGCTAGTGTCACCTTTAAATATCAGATGCCCAATCAATTCGCAAATAGCCATACACCCTTTAGGCGTGAAACCACCAATTCATTTCTTTAACATTTTCAACTGAAATTTGGAATTTTCAAACATCCCTTGACAATTTATCTTAAGTTTAACCTTCCCATGACCATACCTGTCGTGAAAGGCACATACCTGCTCTACATTGTATCAAATTTTCACCATACCCTCAAAGCCTTCTAAGAGATTCCCGGTGTGTCGAGGAAAGCCACCTATAAATACGTAACATTATGTCACAACATTGCGCAAAAATAGTCATTGGGAATTCCCCTCCTTTAAGTGATCTGAAATTACACCTGCTCAATTGACCTTGGTACTGAAATAAACCTAATATATCAATGTTTAATTGGGTGTATCATTCATCAAATTCCCTCGAATAGTTTTCAAGGTGCAAGAATACAAAGTCTATCTTTAGATTCAAAAGGTCTATTTTCTCATACGTTCCAATTGGTTGAATTGGTGGTTTGATACCTTAACATGATATTAAGACATCCACCAGTGTAATTGCAGCACTTTATCATGTTTTTTAGTTAATTTACAAATTGTATACAGAAAATAACATCCTTTTCTGACTTTTCCCTCCTTAACATCACTATTCAAAAAGTCACGGATTTAGTGTTTTCAGTGCTTTGGTTAAGCACAATCACTCATAGATGTTAAACATGGACATAAAACCAAAAATTCGTCTTTTATGTAATGAATCTCATCCCATTTTTAATACTAAGCCCTTAGAGTATTTTTCTATCAAAATGAAGCTGCAAATGTTCAAAGATGCCTTTAAAATTATGAAATTATGCTACAAAATGTCACCCTNCCCCCCCCCCCCCCCCCCCCCCCACTTTGAGAACGTGTGCTTCTGAGGTGAATTTTTGCACTTGAAATTGTCTTTGCCTTGGTTGTGGTCATACAAATAGCATTGTTAATGCAGAAATTGATGCAAAAAGAAAAAAAGACAGGGAAAAACCAGTTTTGTTAATGTTTTGAGCTTCTGAAGAATATTAGGTTTGTGAGTTAGCCGAAAAGCCCGATATGAATAGTTACAATGATAGTATTAACACTACTGAAAATCCACCTGGGTGTATTTATCTCCCTTCGGGTGATTAAGTATATAATATTTCAAGAAAAGAAAATAATTAAATAAATACAAATTTGTGAAAAGTGTGGCAAAGTCAAAAATGTTTTCCAAAAATCAGATGATAAAATTGTGACTTGGCTTTTGTTTTGACACTGTGGACCCTAAAATGACAATTTTACACTGTTTAGTAGAGAAACAGCATGCTATTTTTTATTTCTAAGGTTCATGTTGACATCAAACTGCATATATAAGCACCATTCCAGCTTAAAAAATTATTGAATACAAATCAGACAAATTTTTATATGAGGCACCTCAGTCAGTGTTGTCGCATTTGTTCGAGACACCGATCGACATGTAATTTGTAGAATTGAACATATATTCAAAACAGTGATAAATGCTCAGCCTGCATTTGATGTTTTCAAACTATTTTACGCAGTTAACCCTTCTAATTTTGCAAAAAATCATTAAAATGGCCTTAAAGTGGCATTTCAGTGTCAAAATACCAAAATATTACATAACAGTTGTTTTTGGCCAAAATTGTGGCACCAGCTGGCTAAAACTTCAATCTTTACCTCAAATTCATCATACATACACGTTTTGCATCAGTTTAGGATATTAAGTATTTCTTAAGATATGTTTCAAAATATTCGCTAATTTTGTCTAAAGGTGTGAAACCACCAATTCATTTCTTTAACATTTCAACTAAAATTTGGAATTTCAAAACCTCCCTTGACAATTTATTTTAGGTTTAACTTTCCCAAGACCATACCTATCGTGAAAGACACATACCTGCTCTACATTATATCAAATTTTCATCAAACCTTTAAAGCCTTCTAAGAGATTCCCGGTGTGTCGGAGAAAGCCACCTATAAATACGTACCACAACGTCACAACATTGCGCAAAAATAGTCATTGGGAATTCCCCATCTTTAGGTGATCTAAAATTACACCTCCTCAATTGAGCTTGGTATTGAAATAAACCTAATATATCAATGTTTAATTGGGTGTATCATTCATCAAATTCCCTCGAATAGTTTTAAAGGTGCAAGAATACAAAGTCTATCTTTAGATTCAAAAGGTATATTTTTTCATACTTCCAACTCTGATTGGTTGAATTGGTGGTTTGATACCAATGTTTAAAGATACGTATTTGCTATATGGCGTGAGATTCCTCACTGTGTTGAAGACCGTACGGTGACCCCTAGATGCTTTGTTGTTGTCTTCTTGACATTTACCCCGTTTCCTTTCTTTTTCATATTAAATGTTTAGTTGACCAATCAATGTCCCTAAAAGATCACAAAAATACAATAATGATTCATTAATTACACAAATATTTGTAAAGCAGTTGTTACATATAGTCAACGAGTCCAATCCACTTATTATGACATCCGAAGTCCATTACTAGTAAACAACCAGTCTCAGATGCTATGTTTGTAATCATCCTTACAAGAGAAGGTAGGGCTTTTAAAGGGTTAGGATAAACTTAATTGCTCATAAAATGACAAAAGGGATTAGACACAAGTTGAACTTATGAAGTCTTCTCCCGCATATACAATTTTTACAATGATATATTAGAGCATGCTTATATATATACATGTAACAATATGTTTTCATAGGAATAAAAAAAAATGAAACTACAGTGATAAATAAATAATGATAGAAATGATATACATATAGTTGTTATTTTTGGTGGTATGTGTTGTGATCAAATAACAAGGAATCTCTCCGAATATATATATATATATATATATATATATATATA
>MJUU01063325.1:8958-40421 GCA_002080025.1 Modiolus philippinarum
TTATGTTTCCATGGCAACGTTCTGTCCTAATCGTGGCAAGTTAGAGGGGGGCTTTTGATTTAAGAGGTGTATTGATTTCTTGCATGACTATGTTCCGCACTGGCGGCCATGTTTTTTGTCAGATCGGAACGAAATGTGCAATCCTTGTAAATTTGAAAAGGAACTTCCATATATCCATATACGACATCATTCCAGTACAGTTTGGTTGAATTTGCTCCCATAAGTTCTGAGCAGATGACGAAAATTATGTTTTTCCAATAGGGTCCAATGTTAAACTATGTTCCTCGCTGGCAGGTATGTTTTGTGTTGGATCAGAACGGAATGAGCAGTTTTTGTTAATCGCCTTCAAAACCGATCATTCCTGTAAAATTTGCTTGAATTGTTTAATTGGTTTCAGAGGAGATGATCAAAATGTGAACAATTAATGGATGGACGGGTCAGGTGAGCTAAAAAAGGATTAATTTAAACTCTTTTTCAGGATTATAGAGTTGGGACCAATGCAAACTGAACACGATTCTCTGTATCTACAATTTGTTATTGAAAATTGAATAAGTTTATATTTCTAAATGCAAACCTTTACCCACTATTTTTATTAGACATAATGCAAATAAAATACATTGCTTATTACATACGAATATACAAGACTGTTCACGTTAAAGAATCCTTGCAACAGTCCCGTAGTGTGTAGGTTAACGGGTTGCGTGGCTGACTACCCCTTTACCCTGATGTCTTGATCAACCTGTTCTCGTTTTGGATTTCGGCTGAAATGTTGAAATTAGGACGTTAAACGCCATTAGATCCATCAATCAATTTTTATTGATTTGGCAATTACTCATAAACTAGAGTAATAATATAATGAAACCTCAGTCCGAACATTGACAATATTAATACCGAAGTCAGTGTTACAATCCGGAAAGACTACCTTTCCGGATTGCAACATCGAAGTAAGAAGTAAGAAGTAAAAAGTTAGAAGTAAGAAGTTAGAAGTAAGAAGCAAGATGTTAGAAATAGTTCGAAAGATATACGACACTGAGTATGTAGAGCAGGGAATGAACACCCAACTCTCATCCTTAAAATTTACGGTGCATCCCTTTACTTGCCTAGTATTCCAGGAGGGGTATATTTTATTGCTGATTTTTGAAAATTCTAAAACGAATGTGAGGCACTTTCAGTACTCTTCTCTAAAATAATATTACCCATAAAACTTGGGAACTGCATGTATCTAAATCAACTGAAAGTGAATCTATGTGTTAAAGGTTAATGCACACCCTTACCCGTTATTTTTATTGGTATTGGACATGATGCGAATAAAACACATCGCGTATTACACATAAAAATACACTACCGTTCACTTTAAGGAATCCTTGAAACAGTCCCGTAGTATGTAGGTTACGGATTACAGCGCTGACTCGCCCTTCATCATTAATCTAATCACGATGATAAATTTGTTCTCGTCTTAGATTTTGGCTGAAATGTTGATATTAAGACATTCAACGCCATTCGATCCATCAATCACTTTTTATTGCCTTTGCATATTAGTCATAAACTAGAGGAAAAATATAATGAAACTTCAGTCCTAACATTGACAATATTAATACCGAAGTGTTGCGTAGGCTTTCCGGATTGCAACATCGAAGTAAGAAGTTAGAAGTAAGAAGTAAGAAGTTAGAAGTAAGAAGTAAGAAGTTAGAAGTAAGAAGTAAGAAGTAAGAAGTTAGAAGTAAGAAGTTAGAAGTAAGAAGTAAGAAGTTAGAAGTAAGAAGTAAGAAGTAAGAAGTTAGAAGTTAGAAGTAAGAAGTTAGAAGTTAGAAGTTAGAAGTAAGAAGTTAGAAGTTAGAAGTAAGAAGTAAGAAGTTAGAAGTAAAAGTTAGAAGTAAGAAGTTAGAAGTTAGAAGTAAGAAGTAAGAAGTAAGAAGTTAGAAGTAAGAAGTAAGAAAGTAGAAGTTAGAAGTAAGAAGTTAGAAGTAAGCAGTTAGAAGTAAGAAGTAAGAAGTTAGAAGTAAGAAGTAAGAAGTTAGAAGTAAGATGTACTAGAAGATGGACATATTTTGAAATATATTTATATAACAACATCTGGAGCAGGGAATGAGCTCCAAACTCTGATCATTACAACTGTGTCGTTCATACCTTTATAATAAACAATTGCGTGTCATAATATTCTAGAAGGGGGAGATTTAAGGATGTATTGAAACTGCTTTGAGTTAAAATCCATCAAATGTGTACGTATCCATGCATCCACTTCCTTGATTTTCTGGACTGGGTGATAAAATTTTCTTCCCAATCCTATCACTCTTATCTTGATGAACTAAGTTCCACCATACAACCTATATCGTCTCGAAGGGGTGTATAAAAAGAGGATGAACAAAAACCAAATCAATCTTTTACGATTGCAAGAATTTATCTTCCAAGGACTATTGCAAAATTGAACACGATTTCCTATATATGAAGTTTTCTGTCAATTGAATTAGTTTATATTTCAAAATGCACACCCTAAACTGCTGTTATCTAAGACATAAAAGGGGGTCTTGAAGGTGTCCGGGCCTTTTTTTTGGAGCGGGAATCGTGAAAAATATCCCTTTATAATAGGCGTGATGCGTGACTTCATAGAATTTTTAACGTGAAAGCCACAAATTTATAAGATTGATGACATGCACGATGGGTTCTTCAGGACCCAGATAATACAAAAATACAAGACCTTTGACGCCCAAGAAGTAGGCAACCGGAGGTAAGGCTAACCTTTGCCCCTCAACCCCTTTATCCAGTGGTATTCAAAATTTCTCCCTCTTCAGTGTTTCTCTGTTCCCAAATTGATTGTTATCGTCTTGAATTATAGTTCAAATATTGCTAGTAGAAGGTCTAACACCATTTAAGCTATCAATCAAAATTTATTGATTTCGTGATAGGTCATAAACTATGAAACTTTCAGTCCTAACAAAACTGAGAAAATCAAATACCGAAATCGATGTTGCAATCCGGAAAGGCTATCTTTCCGGATTGCAGCATCGAAGTAAGAAGTAAGAAGTTAGAAGAAGATAGAAGTAAGAAGTTAGAAGTCAGAAGTCGGAACTCGGAAGTCCTCTTCCGGCTTTCGTAGGTTAACAAGTTTTTCAAATGTTTTGGCATTGTAATGACCATGGTGTGAGAATCAATAATTAAAACTAGACTCGTTGTTGGTTTTATTGGTACCCCGAGCTCTTTACAAAAACCCATAAAGGTATACATTAAACAGATTTCTTGTGCATTTAAGCTCATTATAAGAATAAAATACCTGAATAATGATCTATTAAATGTATCGAGTCCTGAACGTACTTCTACGTACATAATTTATTTAATTCCTAGCAAATCAAAAATAGACGAGACGAAACGAGTCTAAATAGCATCTTTTCCTAGTTCTAGATCTGTCTTTTGACCAATAATGGCCGCCTACGTGTAGGGTCAGTGTTATCGACAGAAACAGAAATGAACGATTTAAGTGATTCAGAGCATTCGGTTTTACAAGATACTGTTGTGGAAGGATGTAGTAATGATTATAATGTTACGACAGATACTTTCAGGGAGTATTCACCTCATAATAGTGAAATTGTAAGCGTTTTAACGGAGATTGGTACTCCGAGTCGGTCGGCATATGTAAACAATTTTTGCGTGTAGTCCTTATCACAGTCCTCGCAATCTGACTTTATTCCTAATCAAGATTTCATTATGATCCTTGATCATCATTTGAAACAATTACCAAAAGAGATTTACACCGACAAATTAATTGAATTAACCAACGATTCCGAAAATACGATTACTTGGTATCGTAGTATTCTCGCGAGTAGAGCAAAAGGTATTGAGGGGTGTCCCTTGGGGAAACTTTTCACTCGCAAAACTACTAATGCTAGCTTCTCTACACTTAAATATGCGTAAGACTGCTATCTACTTCAAATGTTTATAAATGGTGACAAGTCGTGCATTGACAAAGTGTTTAGAAAAGATGACATAAAGTCTGTTAGTGATCAGACCGAGTTGTCGAATTTCACAGTTGTTGAGCTACGAACCACTTTACTGTCAGCTATCGAAAGAATAACGGAGTTGGAGAAAACAGAAAAGAGTCGCGAAAAACGTATTCAGAACCTTGAGGTTGAAAATAAAAAACTTAAAACAGAGTTGTGTCTTAAATCTGAAAAACTAGAGACCCATTTAACAGCATATGATCGCAAAATTGTGCATTATGACGCTAACCACAAGTTGATGAATAAAAAAATCAAAGCTATCGGCGAATTCGATTTTGATACATATGACGTGTGTACCAAAAAAATTGAAAACGAACTCCTTAGACAAAGTAGACTTCTTTCAACTCTTCAAAAGGGTATAAATGATCTTAGAATAAGTTCACAAAAGACATACGCTGAATCAGTTTCCCCAAAGGTAACCCCAACGAAAAAAAAAAAAAAACAAACATTGGATAGTATGAATCGTGATCAGATACACGTTGATATTGTCGATCAATCAAGTGTGAATCATGAGCAGATTAACGGTAACTACGATCAAAGCACAACGAATGTAAAAAGACATTGTTTACAGGTGATATGTGAGAATTTTAAACATGTAGGCCCAGATTTTACATATGTCACAAAGAGTACAATGCTTGATTATATTATGTTTGACGAATGTTTAAGTAGGCAGCTAGAGTCCTATGAAATCCTTGCTGACGGTGATATAAGTACTACATCTGATCATCTTCCTATAATTGCAAAATTTAAAATACCCCCAATCCTGAATCGAGTTTTACATTCCAATTATAAAAAGCCAGCTTGGCATAAAATAAACGAACAGCAAATACAGAACTATCAAGCGTATCTGAGTGAATCTTTGCCAGATGATGTTGTAAATACAATACGTTGTAGTGATTCTGATATAGACAGTATTTATAAAGAGATGGTTACTTGCTTGATTGCTGCGGCAGATAAAACTATTCCTAAATGTGGATTGAACCCCTTAACTAAACTAATTGGACTAGTGAGGTGAAACAGGCTCACAAAATTGAACGAACAATGAGGCCGACATGGTTGCAAAATGGTAGACCACGAGGAATGAATTTCGAGTCCTACCGTAATTACAAAAGGGCTAAATATACGTTTAAAAGAGTTCAGCAATCTGCGTTTGAGGAATATATTCAGAAGACGTGTGATGATATTAATGAAACATCTGAATGTGTCATACGTTTGTTCTGGAAGCTTGTCAAAAGATTTAAACCATCCGTTTCCAAAGTTTACCCAGAAATTATATATAACGGTACTAATTCTAACACACCTGAAACTGTCGCTGAAGCGTTTGCGAAATACTTTGCTGACACATCAAAACCTAGTGACAATGGTGATTTCGACGATAACATGAAGGACAATATTGACAATACTTACGACACGATTAGAAACGATAACTCGATAACTGAAAGATATTTACCAGGTGGTATAATTTCGGAAACGGAAATTAAAGACGTTTTTAAGTCGTTAAAACGACGCAAAGCTAGTGGACACGATAAGATACAGAACGAGCATTTGCTATATGGAGGTGATATTGTGATAAAATGTTTGACAGAGTTATTCAATCGTATCGTTAAATGTGGTCATATCCCTGCTAGCTGGAAACTAGGACTTGTCGTACCCTTATATAAGGGTAACAGTAAGCCGAAAACCTCGCCCGAGAGCTATCGTCCCATAAGTCTCCTTCCATGCATTTTTAAAATATTCGAACACGTTATAAAATCTAGATTGACTTTACATGTTTTAGATTCTGATACATTTCCTAATAAGCAACAGGAAGGATTTCAGAGGAATCTTGGTTGTCTTAATGCTTCCTTTAATCTTCATGAAACGATTTTTCATAATATAGAGTGTCAAAGTAAGGTATATGTCGCCTTTATAGATAGCCGAAAGGCATTTGACGTCGTATGGAGACGTGGTCTAGTGGTAAAATTGCACAACTTAGGTGCAACAGGGAAAATATGGCGCATAATTAATGATTGTTATTTAGACACAAAAAGTGCTGTAATAGTAAATCAATGTCAGTCAAATTATTTTAATGTATATGAAGGCATACGCCATGGTGGCATTTTATCTAGTTTGTTATACCTGATATTTATAAATGATCTTCTATGTTCTCTTGAAAATTCAAATAGAAACACTGGTGTCCTTAATATTACTAACTGTGCCCCCTGTTTAGCAGACGATATAGCGTGTATCAGCACATCTCCTATACAACTACAATATATGCTTGATTTATGTTTTGCTTATTCCAAAAAATGGCGTTTTCGCTTTAATGCAAATAAATCATGTGTTTTACAATTTTCTGTACATTCAAATGTGCCCGACTTAAATTTTCCATGGTGTATTGGTGAAGATCTTATTCCTACTTCTGATAGTTACACACATCTAGGCATTGATATGAATTCTAAATTCAAGTCGATTGATCGAACTCTTGCTGCTTGTAGAAAAGGAAAGAATGCTTACTTTGCATTAAATGGTATATCGTCGGATACAACGAACCCAACTGTATTGTTTAAACTGTATAAAACTGTCGTTCTTCCGTCTGTTCTGTATGGATGTGAAATGTGGACAAGTTTAAAGACTGCGGACTTGTCAGCTTTAAACAAATTTCAGCGTTTTATTGTTAAACATGTTTTGAGACTTCATATGATGACCAGGTCGGATATATGTCAAAGTATGGCAGGACTTTATACAATTGATTCTTATATTGATAAAAAAAAGTTGCTCTTTTTGCAAAAACTGTGTACGATGGACGAATGTTATTTATCTAAGAAAAAATTTGTGACGAGACTTTTCACAATATTAATTGAAAATAATCACAGACATTTTGGATTTATTCCAGATATAATAAACATTCTTTCAAAGTATGAACTTGGTCAGTATCTAAAGGACTACATTACAGAAGGTAATTTCCATCTAAAATGGCATGGAAATTTATTATTAAAAAAGCAATCGACGAGAAACAAAACTCCGATTGGCAGTACCGATTGAATAATGACGGTGACTTTTCCCGTTTTCGGAATTTGCATACTAAAATACAAGTCGCACAATTCTGGACACACTCAAAAACTTTTAGTGAAGTACGGAGATTATATTTTATTACAAAGTTATGGTCCGAAATTCCAAATTTAGCAAATGGTGAATGTTCATTTTGCAGTAGACAATTTAATTATGTGTATGTACATGCATGTTGTAGCTGTCCGTCAACCATGCATCTTCAAGGTTCATGGATGGATATAATTATTGAAAATTATCCTCTCGATTTATACGTAGAACTAAATCAGAAAGATGAAGAACAACTTTTTCAGACTCTTCTAGGAAAAAATCCCTATTCAATGTCCGAATATGACGACATCCCTAATTTTGTAAAATTGTGTCATGTTCATATCGTTCAATGTCTTGCTGAATACAACAGACTTACGGCGTAATGTGCTGATACACGCAGATCTTCTTAAAACTCCACTGTATATACCTTATACATATATATATCCTTTTTGATTGCTAGTAATTCTTTTATGTATATTTATATGCACATTTTTCTTTAATTTTCCATTTTGTACTTGTAAAATGCTCATTTAATCTCTTATAAAGAGGAAATAAAGATATGAATGAATGAATGAAGTATGAATTGGAATTCCAATTTCTCCAAGGAGAAATTGAGATACATGTATCCTGATTTACACTAGTAGGATTCTGAATCCTACTAAATATCCGGTACAATCAAGAATAATACTAGATCTTTTGTTCAGGAGGATTCTGGATAATACTGATATTCAAAGCTGAAAAAATGGTTTTGAATTTGTTATAAGAAGTATGTTTTTCACATTTTAATCCATGAAAACTTAATAGTAAAACAATGAAATGACAAATGACATAACTATATCATAACTGTTCATTTGTTGCAACAATTGGTGGAACTATGTGAAATTTCGTAGAGCAAGGAATTTTCTATTTACGATAAGAGCATCGCATACTATTGCAATTTCCAGAAAAATTAACGCTTTGACTGTAATACTGCCATCTTACATTGAATTTTTTAGCATGATTGAATGTCTGAAATTTCAGGTAGAGTAGCAGGTTCTACTGCATTTTAACCAGGGAAACAAAGACTTAAATCAGCAAGATCAGTATCAGAAAAGTAGTTTTTAAGTGTGCCATCTGTAGAAAAATATTTATATTCCAATATATTTTGGAGTCCTCTTTGTGTTCTTCCGTGTTTATAGATAACTTATCAAAACTATTGATCAGAAGTTTGAACTGTGCTCAAAGGTTTAAGAGTTCGATGCAAAACATCTTTATCTTTTTTTAAAATTACACAATAAATCTTATTCTTTTGAAATTAATCTTTTAATGAAATGGTAACCAAAACAATGGAAGGGACATACTGCTGAGAATGTTTTACTTCTCCACCACTGTTTCTATTGATTTATGTAAGTAAGATCCATTCTACTAGTATATACCAGGATATCTCAATTTATCCTAGGAGAAATTAGAATTCCAATATATACTGGATAAAATCCAGTACAAATCAGAATTCTAATTTGTCCCAGTAGAAATTGGAATTCCAACTTGTACTAGGAGGATTCTGGATCCTACTGGATTCCAATTTGTACCGTAACATCATATTTTATAAAATGCTACCAAACTCTTCAAAATTTGGGGTTGATGTATGAAATTACAATATAAACTTCAATTTTTTATGTGTCTAAAGCCTCTACCTGATATCGTTAATACCTGAAACCAAAGGCTAAGGCTGCGCAAAAGTGGAACTTCTTTAAAGGAAACTATACAGAAATGGTGAAAGAACTAAATTTGGATTGGAATATTTTTCTGAAGGACCAAAACCCTGATGACCAACTGAATATATTTTTAAAAGAATTTGAGAAAGCGAAAGAAAAATGTATACGTAAATGTAAGAGCTCAGCAGGAAATAAAGCAAGAAAGCATAAGTATTTGTCATTAGACGACAAAATAATTAGAGAGATTAAGCACAAACACAGATTTTGGACAAGATTTATGGAGACCAGGGATCCAAAAAAGTATAAAGAATTTGTAAAATCGAGAAATAAAGTTAAGTCAATGGTAAGGAAAGTAAAACTTAATATGGAAAGAGAGATATCAAAATATGCGAAGAGTAACCCAAAGAAGTTTTTGGCAATACGCAAATTCTAAATGACAAAATCTGGAATAAGTGAACTGAAAACAAAGAATGATAAGGGAGAAATTGAGGTAGCCAGAACCGATAAACATAAGGCAGAATTTTTGGCCGACTTCTATAGTAGCGTTTTTACAAAGGAAATAGGGGAAAACATACCAGTCTTATCTGAGTGCTATATTGAGTTTCAATATACAGAGGTGACATACACAGAACTAGAAGTTAAGAAGTTACTGATGGGCTTAAACACAAATAAATCGTCAGGTTCTGATGGTCTCCACCCCAGGGCCTTGAGGGAGCAAGCAAATTGCATTACAACTCCACTTACATTGACATTTAACACATCTAAACAACAAGGGATAGTTCCAAGCATCTAGAAGATGGGCAATATAGTAGCAATTTTCAAGAAGGGAGTCAAATCCGAGCCAGGCAACTACAGACCGGTAAGCTTGGCGAGCATCATATGTAAGATAATGGAAAAGCTAGTAAGAAACCAAATTGTAGACCACATGAAGACAAATAAGTTATTCAGCAATAAACAATTTGGATTTATAGGTAGATCCTGCAACTACTCAAGGTAATGGACGAGTGGACAGAAATACTCGACAACGGTGGGAACATAGACTCTATGTATATGGACTTCATGAAAGCGTTCGATAAGGTACCACGCAAGAGACTAATCAAGAAAATGGAGAGGTACGGCATAGGAAATTAAACAATAAATTGTGTCAAAAGTTTTCTGACCAATAGAAAACAAGTAGTTTCTATCAATGGTATGGAATCATCAAGACATGATGTGACAAGTGGTATACCCCAGGGCAGTGTCCTGGGCCCGATACTCTTTGTCATATATATCAATGACATGCCAGATATAGTGGACTCGGCAGCATACCTCTTTGAAGATGACACTAAAATATTTAAAGAAATTAAAACCAATGAAGATATGTCAAAATTGCAACTGGATCTTGATAGTCGCCTAGAATGGTCATATAAGTGCTTATTGAAGTTCCACCCCAATAAGTAAAGTATTGAAAGTTACAAACAGGAGAGAGAGGAATGAAACTCACGACAAAAAACTCTATGACAACATAGGTAACCAGGTGAAATTGCAATACTCAGACGAAGACAAAGATATTAGTGTTTTGGTCAATAATCAGCCAAGTTTCTCTGATCATATCCAACAAAAAGTAAATAAAGCTAACAGCATAATGGGCCTGATTAGAAGAATATTCACCTATCTTGACGAGCATAATTTCAGATACTTATTCCAAGCTTTAGTGAGACCTCACCTTGAGTATGCAGCAGCGGTTCGGTGCCCTTACAAAGCACAAGATGTAGATACTATAGAAAATGTACAGAGGAGGGCTACCAAACAAGTTCCATCTTTCAATAACTTGGACTACCCAGACAGACTTAGAAACATGAATATGCCAACTTTAAAATACAGAAGATTAAGGGGTGATATGATTGAAACATTCAAAATCGTAATGGGGTGTATGATAAGGAAGTTACAAAAAACATATTTGAGTTAGATCATAATTCAATAACAAGGGGCCACAACAAGATCAAAAAGAAATTCAGTAAAACGAACTTAAGAAAATACTCGTTCACTAACAGAGTAGTCGAAATATGGAATAATCTTCCACAATCATTGATAGACACAAAAGACTTGAGACATTTATAAATATTATTGGACAAGTACTGGGAACACCAAGAAGTAAAATTTAACCCCAAAGCTGACTTAGAAATCAAGATAAAATCCGGAAGTCACACCGAATTTGATATGAACTCAGAAGAAATAGAGGCGGACATAGTGGCTCAAGGCCAGAGTCAACAGTCGAACTAACCTAAACCTAACCTAAATTGTTTGGTGTTTAAATTTGGTTTTGTTGTCAAACGCGGAGTCACAACCTTTGACAGACCCGTTTGTCAGTACCTGAAATTCGTTCCTCTAACCTTTGTAAACTGTTTTTCATTCAGGATTTCACTATGTGGAGTCCAAGTGTGGCTAAAGTTAAAATCATGTTTATTGTAGCTCCCTACATAATGGATCATAATGGAAACCATATCATTTAAGGTTGGAAAAGTGGCGGTTGTTCTGACTTTTACTCTGTATAATACTATTGAATGTTCTTTATGGGGGTCCTAATATCCTATATCTCAGTAAATCTGGACTAAAATATCCCTTTGAAAATTGAAAATATCTCAATTATTCTATTGAAATATTCCATATCCCCATAGTCAAAATATCCATTATCCCTGCCAGTTTAGTCTCAAATATCCAATATCCCATTGTTAAAATTCGTAAATATCCTATATCCGAATATACCCTAAACAAGCATGATTATTGACAGGATTATTGTCCTGTGAGCCAAAATTCTGGGTCAACTGTAGACAACAAACTAGACGGGTTGTTTGCTTTTTGGAAACAATATTGTCATCTTGGGACCTCCATCCAATAACGCACGCTCGGTGGCCAAGCGGACCACATGCAAGCATTTTAATAAATCTTGCACCATATTTGGGTGTGCTGCCATATATTTAGTACGACATACGAGATCAATCAGATGTCCACTGTTCGATTGATAATTTAAAATTGCGATTTTTTGGTCGTATCACAAGCTCACCTTGGTGTACTGTTTATTTAGATGTCAGGGGTTTTGTATGTGAATTTTTAAAAGTAAACCGACATCTCATTACATTCGCGTACGGTTTATTTTTTAAGTATGTGACCCATTTATATGTGTGTGTATTTTGTAGTTGAATAAAGGGTTTTGGTGGTGATGTGTAAACATTGTGAAAATTTTACGAGCAGATTACTTGCTGTGTAGTGCCAGTGTTTGAAGAAAGTCCGACACTTTACATGCCTGATTTTTTTGGTCTGAAATAGGATAAGCTGTGACCGGTGAATATGTATGCCTTGGCCATGGCTATATATAGGTGTATTTACAATAAGTCTGGATTATGATACGTTCGTCAGTTACTGAATATCTTCCAATGGAAGAATACAGTTATATATTGCATGGTTCAAGTTACGTAACTGTTCAAACATTATCACAAAATAACTTGACTCAGGTAAATAGGTCACACGAGTTAAATCCGTTGTCAATGTATAAAATCTGCATAGTACATAAAAGATCATAACAAGTGCACGTGTACCTGAATTTTACTAATGTATTAGCACACAATATATAAATCCTAATTGTAACATCGTAACTCCATAAAAGCACAATAATTAATAAATAACTTTATGCAATTCAACAATTCCGTCAATATTACGACTGTACGAGAGTTAAAACTGCAATGACCAGGTCACACGCTTTCCTATAAATACTATATTCCCTTCTAAATATAAGAAACAGTTCATTGGCAAATAATTCATCGCCTGTTAAATATGCTTTTAATCGATATGATATCATTATTAAACCAACATAAAACCCGGATGTGTGCCATCCAACCAACAAAACCCCCGGATCAAAACCCCCGTATGTGTGCCATCGAAACCATCGTGAGCCATCAAAGACTTAAAAATAAATATGATATTATTGATTTTGTTGGGAGAATTTTGAATTGATGGAAAATGATTTCTGTAAATAACTTCTCATAGTATATATATTTTTTTACAAGATTGTTCGTTTTCACTTGAGGATTGTTATTTTCATTGGAAAGATACAGTTTGATAAAATCCATTTTGGTACAAAGCCAAACGATACCATCAATGCCAATAACGCCTATTAAGATACATATGACATCATTGATATGTTTGGGAGAATTTGAAGTTATGGAAAATGATTTTTTAAAATAAATTTTCACAGAACAAATATTTTTGAAAAATCGAAACAATCGATTGTTCGTGTTCACCTTAGGGTCCTAATGAACTATAAATCGTGACTTATACGGAAAATATAAAGGCCCACATTTTGAGTTTGTAAAATCCATTTATTTATTGTATATTTATATATAATTTATATTTAATTTATTAATTCATTTATTGGCTCACCTTGCCTAAAAGGCCATGTGAGCTTTTGCCATCACTATGCGTCCGTCGTCCGTCGTCCGTCCGTCCGTCTATCAACAGTTTCAAAGATCTTCTCCTCTGAAACCACTGGGCCAGATATAACCAAACTTGGCCTGCCTCATAACCAGAGTATGGCTTCTCAAAATTGTGTTGGATTAGGCGGTAGGTCAAACAACATAGCCGCCGTCGCTAAAAATAGAACATAGGGGTAAATTGCAGTTTTTGGCCAATAACTCGAAAACCGTTACAGATATAAAAAAATCTGATGGAAGGTTAAAATGATCAGCAAGATTAGATCTACCTACTGTGCAATTTTGAAGAAAATCTGAAACCAATCTCGGAGTTATAGAAAAAAGAAGGGAAACGGGGAATGTGTCAAAGAGACAACGACCCAAAGGGGAGTAATAACAACTCAAAGCCACCATAAGATCTTCAATGATCGGTGAGAAAACCCCACACCCAATGGCAGGTCGGAGTCGGCCCCTGAACAAAGAGCAATCAAGTCCAGCGAAATAAACATCATCCTAGACTCCTATAGACATAAAGTAAACTAACTAGAAAAAGGACAAGACACACAAAGGCTTAATAAATTCCTGACTTAGGACAGGCGCAAACCTGCTGCGGTGGGGTTAAACTAGTTTTATTGGATCCAAACCTTCCCCTATAGCGCTTTTTCCGTAAAATTTACAAAAGTTGTGCATTTTGTATATTTTATTTCAAAAAGTGTAACAGATAGAGGTCAAGTTTTAATTGCAGAAATGTTCAGCATATCAAGATCTACCCACCCTTAAATTTTGAAGAAAATCCATAAACCCTTGTAGGAGTTATTGCCCTTTTTTCACAGAATTTTCAAAATGTTCATATTTTTCGTCTTTAATTTCCAAAACTATAGAAGATGAAGGTTCAGTGTAAATTGATAAAATGTTTGTCATGCAATGGCCACTTCAGAACTGGTGTTGAAAATTGTTCATTGACCATCGTTTTCAAAATGGCCGCCAAAAGAGGCGGGAAAATTCAACATTGTCCAATTTCAATGAAATTTGGGTTCCAAATAGATATTGATGTTCCGACTTCAAAACCGATGTTGAAAATTGTTCTTTGACAACCATTTCCAAAATGGCCGCCGAAAAAGGCGGGAAAATTCAGCATTGTCCGATTTCAATGAAATTTGGTTTCCAAAAAGGTATTGATGTCGCAAATTCCAAACTGATGTTAAAAATTATTCGTTGACCGCCATTTTCAAAATGGCCGCCAAAAAAGGCGGGAAAATTCAACATTGTCCAATTTCAATGAAATATGGTATCCAAGTGGGAATTGATGTCTTTACTTCAAAACCGGTGTTGAAAATTGTTTGTTGACTGCCATTTTCATATGGCTGCCAAAAAAGGCGGGAAAATTCAACATTGTCTTATTTCAATGAAATATGGTTTCCAGATAGATATTGATGTTGCGACTTCAAAACCGGTGTTGAAAATTGTTCGTTGACGCCATTTTCAAAATGCCTGCCAAAAAAGGCGGGAATATTCAACATTGTCCGATTTCAATTAATTTTGGTTTCCAAATAGGTATTGATGTCGCAACTTCAAAACTGATATTGAAAATTGTTTGCTGACGGCCATTTTCAAAATGGATGGCAAAAAGGCGGGAAAATTCAACATTGTGCGATTTTAATAAAATTTGGTTTCCAAATAGATATTGATTTTGCGACTCCAAAACTGATGTTAAAAATTGCTCATTGACCGCCATTTACAAAATAATGTCTCGCTTTCAAAAGTAGTGTTGAAAGTGGTCCTTAGAGAGGACTTTTTTTGTAAAAATTTCCAACAACTCTCTTTTTTGTCAAAAATTCCCAACAAAGAGATATAGTAAAACATTATCAGACTTTAAATACAGTTCAAAATGTGTTGTTCTAGCTACCAAAGTTTGAGAGACTGAAGATCAACTGTATAACTTACAATGTTAGCTTGAATGTGACAACTGAAATCCAGGTGAGCTATACAGGCCTGGGAGCCTCTTGTTTGTTTATTATTGTTATAAATTACATTTGATCGCGTTTTGAATGAA
The DNA here is from genome assembly GCA_002080025.1 of Modiolus philippinarum. Lineage (NCBI taxonomy): Eukaryota > Metazoa > Mollusca > Bivalvia > Mytilida > Modiolidae > Modiolus > Modiolus philippinarum. Next base: position 24,221 of record MJUU01063325.1, read on the forward strand.
ACAGTCTAATCATCGCATGAAATTTGTTTGCTTTACAATAAAATTCCCGATGTAATTTTAATTATCATAATGACATGTGTGAATTAAAGGTTTTTGCTATCTTCAAAGTTCACATGTCAGTGTAATCTGGGACTAATTATTGAACAGATATATCATGATAAGCAGGGGTATTTGCCATAAATACAAGTAGCGGGGCTGTAAAATTTCCCAAGCCTGAAAGGCGAGGGAAATGTAGACCCAAGACTTGTATTTTTGGCAAATACCCCGACGTTCATGATATATCTGTTTAATTACACCGAATGTCGCTATCATTAAAGCGCACATGTGACTCCGGGACAAATACCACGTTGGAGGAGTATTTGCCAAAAAATACAACGGCTATTAACCAATCAGAATACAGCTTACTTACATAAGGTGTAATAGGGTCTGTAAGTCTCGTCACATGACCAACATGAATGAATGAGAAGCGTGTTTCCCGGGTACCATAACTTATGTAGTACTATGGGGGAATCGTGGGGTTTTCGATTCACAGATCAAATTAACCATGGAATTCATTTTCTATGAATCAGGACATTTTTAAATTAATGAATTATGACCTTAATTTCCTTAACTTTGGTGGAAATTAAATCAAAAAAGCGATTTTCTTGAAGCCGCGTAGTCTCTATCAACCAGGCTCTTCCAGCTATGGTAGATATCCCAATGTTAAGCGTCTAATCAATCCCGAATTTGTGACGTTGACAAAAATATCTCGGAAGTGAAATCGGTTGACTGATTGACTGTGCGTTCTGCATAGTGACGTGGGGTCCAAAAGGGGCGAATCACCAAAATTTTATTTCTTTATTTCTAGTCCGATTTTGATGCATTTTTTTCAATGTATTTCTTTTGAAAAATTAACATAGCGCTTATATAATATATTTTTGATATCTGGTTTCCTTTCCGAGCTATGAGGAGACAAACGATACAATATTGCAAATGTGAAGATTAATTAACATGTTAATTTTTAACAGGTTTGAAGAGATTTTTTTCTGTACATTTCTCTTGTCTTAATCTTTTAGAAGTATGGCATGGGATACTTCGTATCTCTTACTGTTTCCGAGCTAGAAGGAGTCAAAAGGGTCAAAATTACAATTTTCACAAATATGCAAAATCTGTAATTTACATCGCATTTCGTGGGATTATTTTCTTTTGATTCCTCTTGTTGTACAGTGGGGTGCAGACATAACCTCTCGTCCAAGTTAACTTGGAGAGCAGTAACGAGAACAGCTCAAAGTTAATTTGAAGTTAACTTGGAGCAGACTTAGAAGAGTTCTAGAATCCTGAATGCTCTTGTCCTAGAATCATGTCTGTTCTAGCCATGACCGTTCTACCTAAGTCTGTTTTAGTCATGACCGTTCTACCGAAGTCTGTTCTAGCCATGACAGTTCTATCTAAGTCTCTTCTAGCGATGACCGGTGTTCCCAAGTCTGCTCTGGGCACAGCTGTTTTGGTCCTAGAATTTTTGCTGGATATGAAATTTGATTGTGTCACTTACCTTTTTTTTCTCGAGCCCGAAACGTTTAAATAACAAAAAACATAGATAACCCCCTTATTTTACAAATACTTATATGTTTCAGTATACGTAATCTGATATTGATTGACATTTCCCTATAATTAAATTAACGATTTTTTAAAATAAATTTACGAAAAACTTTTTGCGATTCAGGTTTTGGGTATATCACGAAATGGGAAATAACTCTTACATTTGATAAACACAAGTAAATAATTATCCGCGAATAACAGCACTTACTGGCAAAATGCAATTTTATATCCGAATAATTTATTTCATAATTCTTATTTTTATTTAATTTTGTTTTTATAATTTAACTTAACTTGATATATATGAAATACGTGTATATGGGACACGTTATGAATGTTTACCAGGGCTGTGACAAGAGCTTGTAAGAGAGCGGTAATAGCTAGAACAGGTCAGCTGAGAGCAGTCATGGCCAGAACAGACTTATGTATAACGATCATGGCCAGAACAGACTTAGGGAGAACGGTCATATGTAGAACAGGTCAGAGCAGCCATGGCTCTGACCAGAACGGTCAGGAATGTAGCGATGACCATGTCTGTTCAGAGCGGTCAGGATTCTAGAGCAGACTTAGAGCTGTTCTGGAGCAGACTTGATACTTGTTCTAAGTTAACTTAGAGCAGCTTTTTTGACTTCTTCAAGTTAACTTTATGAGAGGTTATGTCTGCACCCCACTATAAGTTTTCAGAAGTTTGTCAACAGATTTTGCGTTTCTCTTACCGTTTTTCAGCTTAAAGGGTCAAAGGGGCCGAAATTGCAATTTTTCAAGACATGAAAAAAAATTATTATTAATCGGATTTCGATTTTCTTTCATCGAATTCCTCTTGATGTAAACAGTCAGTAGTATGCTACGGATGCCCATATATGACCTATCAATTTTTTTTTGAATTCGTTATAATGAATTCTGGAAATTGTTATGACGAATTTAACTCGTTATAACAAATTTTTGAATTCGTTATAACAGATTTTTGAATTTGTTATAACATATATAATTCGTTATAACAAATTGAAGAATTCGTTTTAACAAATTTTAGAATTCGTTATTACAAATTGTTGAATTCGTTATAACAGATTTATAATTTATCATAACAAATTAAATTTGTTATAACAAATTCTAGAATTCGATATAACAAATTCCAGAATTCGTTATAACATATTGTTAAAGTATGGCATGCCAAAGTCTTATAAAATCAGGAATTCTGACATAACGTCTAGATAACGTGTTCTCGTTCGATTTTCTAGTTTCCTCGTTCAAATACCCCTTATCTCAATCATGATCGGGATGAATAGTCTCTTGAAAGCTCCTTCCCCAACTAGGAGATATATTGTAGCTTGTATTCTTTGAAAAACAATAATTCCGTCTGCATGAAACCTAGTTACTTGCTTAAAACCCTTAATTTCGATTGGCATTGTATGTTTTTCGACCCTGCAATTTCGTTGAGAAGTTTCCTTATTCAACCATGCACGACAAGAGACGAAATATAGTGTCAAAACCATAAGATCAAGTTTCTTGTGGAATTTCATTGTGTAAGCCAGTTTAATTTCTCAGTTTCATCCCACTGAGAGCTTGGGCCTAGTAAGAAGAATGAATCGATTAGTAGGAACGTGTATTCCAACATCTAAATCAGTGTTAAAACACACCTTTTTAACCGACATTCAACGTTCGGCTTCACATTGCACTTAAGATATTCTAAATGCAGAAAAAATTAAACAAAATTCTAACAAATTAGATTTTCTCAATGAATCAGTTATTAGGTTTTATGACACCAAATCCCCCAAATCATATTTGTGCATTGATTACTCCTGACTAAAAAACAGCTATTGGGTTTTTTCAGGTCATGAGCTTCAAATCTTGCTCCTTATCAGCGACCGATATAACGATCGGTAATTAAAATCCCAAATTTCAAACGAATTTCCATCTCGAAAATTAGGGTTTTTGGCCAGAAATTACCGTATGTAAGCATTTCTTGAATTGCGTGATATCTACCAATCAGTCTAATATCTAGGAAAAATTCTATAGGGAATTGCGGAGAATCTAACTAGCAATCTAATACTTAGGAAAACATTCAATTGGAGAATTGTGTAAAATCTACCAAGCAGTCACATACCCAGGAAAAAGTCAGCAGAGAATTAGGGAGAATATCCCAAACAGTCTAATACTTATGATAAAGAATGCTTAATTATAAGAAAAAGGCAGGGTAATTTAACAGAATGGAATTGATTAAATTCAGGGAAAGGGCTATGGTTATATTCAGGGAAAATATTAGAATTTAAATGGTGTAAAGGGTTATATTAAGAAAAAGGGTTAGGGTTGCAGTCAGAATAAGAGTTATAGTGAGGGAGAGGGTTATATCAAGGAAAAAGGTTAAGGTTATGTTCAGGGAAGGAGTTTGGGATAATAATTAACTGAAAGTTAATGGTTATAGTCAGGGAAATAGTTAGGGTTATCATGGTTATAGTCAAGAGAAAAGGTTAGGGTTATATTTAGGGAAAAGGTAAGGGTTATATTTAGGGAAATGGTTAGCATTGTAGTCATGGAAACGGTTAGAGTTATGTTAAGGGAAATGGTTAGGGTTATTATCAGTGAAAGGGTAAGGAATATATTTAGGGAAATGGTTAGAGTTATAGTGTGGGATAGGGTTAGAGTTATAGTCAGGGAAAGTGTAAGGGTTATATTTAGGAAAATGGTTAGGGTTAATAAGTCAGGGAAAGGGTTACAGTTATATTGAGGGAAAAGGGTTAGAGTTATAGTCAGGGAAATGGTTAGGGTAGTAGTTAGTCATAGGGTTAGAGTTATATTTTGGAAAGGGTTAGGATTATAGTCATGGAAAGGGTTAGAGTTATAGTCATGGAAAGGGTTAGAGTTATAGTCATGGGGTATGGTTAGGATAATAGGCATGAAAAGAATTTAGGTTAGAATTAAGTGAAAGGGCTATAGAGTTATATAAAGAGTAAGGGCAAGGATGATAGTAAGGAAAGGATTATGATTAAATTTCAAAAGGCATGCGATTGAGCATCTTATTCTAGAGCCCAGTGCCTGACTTCTTCGAGCCGCAAACGGCACAGGTCCCAATTCCCCGCCGCTGTCCATTTCTGGTCACTTCCTCGCCCAAGCCTTTCGTCGCCGTCTTACTTTTGCATTTCAAGCAGTACATTGCCATTTTACATAGATAAATGGACGTTGAAGACCTTACGTACGATGAACCTACAGCGAGTAGGCATCACCACTTTTTTCTCCCGCAGCGATCTATCCGAGGTCTGATCATCAGGAAATCGGACTTTGGCAAGACGACGCTTCTGAACCATCCCTCCTGCGCGACGGATGGCTCGACTACGATCGACTCTACGTTTTCGGAAAATCGCTCCACCAGCCCATTTACCAGCTGCTGAGGCGGGCGCTGGGGAAAGGATTTTTGAAACACGATATCCGCGACCTTCTTTCCATCAAGGAGCATTATCCGCATACCTTGATCGACTTGGTTGACGTGATGAAGCCACCACCCAAACCAAGTAGTATCGTGCCCTTCTTCGAGCAGGTAAGCGACGTGCCCGACCCTCGCGACCTCGACCTCGACCGATCCTTAGCAGCGTGAGACTCTTGCTAGGGACCTACAGGAGACCAAGCGTAGTATCCAGGCTAATGATATGCATCGTCTTCGTCTGGATAAGATCGGACCCAGTCGCGACCTTTCCAAGATATTCAAGCCGGTGGCCGAGACACAAGAGAAGATCGCTTTCCAGATCACCAAAAAGATCGATGATCTCCCTCGCCCTACCCGCCCCATGCCTGCACTTCTTCCCGCCCTCGAGGAGGACGACGACCTACTACCCATCGAGCAAGCACTGACTAATAACCTCGGTCCACGAGCAACCCACTATATCCAGCTCAGTTTGACTTCCAAAGCCGATCATACCTTTGGATTGCGAGAGGAAGACGGTGCCATCATGATCTGGAGTCTGCCCGTCACTTTCGACGGTGACGATATCTTCGTCGAGGCAATTCTGCACTCTCGCAGACCCATACGGCTAAGAAAAGCAAGGACTATTCGATACAATCCCCAGTCTAATCGGACGAGTATTCACCTCTTTCGCTGGGAAGACTTTGGGAAGCAAGGCCGGGAACGCCGCTTCCAATGCAGCCCTAAAAGGTTTAAAGAAAGGAGCGACGAAGGCCGTGGACAACGTCGTTCATCGAGTGACCTGCAAAAGGACGACCCCAGCACCACCCACGGTCAAGACCAAGAGGACCCTGCAGTAGCAGGTCCGCTTAATAATCTAATCTCGGATGACGGCATCGCAACCATCCACGACTTTGTCCAGCGCTATAGATAAATATATATACAAATGTATGATGGCCGATATGCTTACTTTCACCGAAGGACTGACTTTCGACGAAAGTCACTAGGAGTATGAGGTTCACGAAAACGAACCTCAAGCCGGGGCTCAGCTAAATAACGCCGGGGCTCAGCTTAATAACGCCGGTGCGTAGATCCGCATCAATGTCAAGACCCAGGATCTCTTCCTCCATCCAGCCGAGAGCTATCTCTTGATCGAAAGCCGAATCCTGAAGAACGATTGGACCGCTTACGCTGACGCTTATCTAGTATCGCTAGTCAATTACGGTACCATGTATCTCTTTCGTAGCATCAACTACCGACTCTCTGGCCAGCAGATTGAGCACCTCAACGACCCGGCATCGCCACCACCATACTATGGATACTGACCTAACCCGACGACTTCTCTAAATCGGAAGGGGTCAACCAGTTATTGTTCAAGGATTCCACTGAAGAGGCTGAGGCAAATAACGTTGAAATCACAGCACGCCACGGATATGTCATCGCCAAGCCAACCAGTACGGGATCGTTCTCTTCCATTCTCCTGATGCACGTCTTCGGCTTTGCCGAACATTATGATTAAATCTTTGAATCTTGCTGAATGTTGAATTGCTTTGAATCTTTGGATTCAAGCATGAACTCTCCCTGGTGCGCGATTCGGATGCCAATGCGGTACTGAGAGCTGCCGTCGTAAACGACGTGACCAAATTCGTCTTGAGCAAGGTCTCCTGGTTCGTTCCCCACGTCACTCCTTCCGACGAAAAGAAGCTTCGGCTCTATAAGACCATCCAGAGCAAGACAAGATCGATTGTGATTCCATCGCCGTGCCCCAGACCTCGCAATTTCACTGGCGTCCAGCTGCTATAAGAGGAGCGGGCGTGAGAAACCTCGATGGATCATCGTCGCCTTCCAGATGGATAGGAGCGATGATCAGACGCTTAATGCCGCCGTCTTCGACCACTGCCGATTGCAAAATATTCATGTGACCCTCAATGCCGGTCGCTACCCCGCCTTGGATTTCAATCTGGCTTTACTCAATGCAGGGTCGCTACGCAAGGGTCTATAAGGAGGTGGCAGAATTCCGTAAGAAATTCTACCGCATGGAAAGTCTGCTGAGCAATGGTGGTGTCAACCCCTCCGACTGCATCGATCTCTATCCCCTAATCGTCATCGACGTGAGTCATCAGTTCGAGCGGTTGAAAGAGTCGACTGTATATATCCAGATCAGAGTCGACTTCGAGCGCAAAGCCTCTGTCAATATCTAAGCCTTCGCCAGATCTTGACCCGCAACCCATCCCCCAACTACGCGAAGAAAATCTTACGAGATGGCCCTCGTGAATCTTGAGATGTACTACTCCACCCCCAATATCCATGCCGGAAATAATTCCTTCCGCTACTCCCAAGACGATTGCAACCAATGGTTTCCCATCACCCTGAGCACCGGTTCCTACGGCATCGACGATATCAACGATTAAAACAGATGGTAAATGCGGCTCAGCAAACACAAAGCCAAAATCCTTCTCGATGCCACGCGCGACTCTGAGACCACACGTACCCTTGTCAGAAGCTACCAAATGGATTTCGATGTGCCCAATAGCCTAAATACGGTGCTTAGATTTAATCGCCGGACGAATATCCACTACCGGAGCACGAACGGCGGGTGAGGATATCGTCGATATCATCAGCATCAAAAGTATCCTCGTGAATAGCGATATTATCCACGGCATTTACGTCAACGGCACCCAGCAGTCCACCATCTTAAGCTTTTTTCCAGGGGTCGATCATCAAGACCCCCAAAAATCTGGTCTACTTACCGTTGACCCTGAGGACCATCGACCGCATGCAAACCTACCTGGCCGATCAAGACGGTCGCCCCATCGATCTGGGAGGGGAGCATCTCACAATCCGCTTCCATCTGCATGAGTTATAAATAAATGGATTATCAAAAGTACGGAAGATCCAGCATGCGGCAAGGAAGGGATGCCTTCGTGACCGTCCGGTTGCTGCATGCCAACCTATCTGGCGGGCATAAGATGCTCCTCACTCAGAGTGGTAAGGGTGGTATGGTGTTGGAGATGAGCCCGATGCAGGTGAGGTATAACGTAAAGGAAGGTGGATTTCTCCCCATGTTTGCAGGTCTCGTCTCTGCTGCGCTACCTATGCTAAACAAAACCGAGTTGCCTGCTTTGAGTTTGGGTGGCTTGAGCGGTTTAGGTAGTTCAGTCATCCAAAAAGCTGTGGGATCCAGATTATATCTCAAGAAAGGTGGAACAGTATGCTGCGTGAAAACCCAGGGTCAGGGTCTGCATCTCAGCCCCGGTACTTTGCCAAATATTTACGGCGATGGATTGTACTTGAAGAGTGGAAGTCGACTCTATGAGTGTAGTGGATTGATCCATGACCCCAATAGCCCCTTCAAGAGAATCCCCTGCTAGACATACTCCTATAAATAAATAGACCAAGTAGATTCCAGTAATATTGCTTGCATAGAAGAGGAGCTCATCGCAGAAATCCAGAGATATGAGCATGCATTGAAGATCTATAATCGACTGGAAAAGGCCGTCTCCTTTGCCCTTGGTGGATTCTCCGTTGGCAGTCTATTGCTGACCAGTGGTACGATGGGGTCTGCTCTGATCGGTGTGGGTGCTGAGGCATCCATTCCCTTTGGGTTCCCTCGCCTGCTTATGTGCCACGGAAAGTATGGCTCTGTCCTTGATCTCACGCCAAGTCGCAAAGAAGAAGAAGCATTGAGATACTGTCCCAGCTGGCAGGTGAAGACGACGCTCTTGCAGTCTGCCTTATAAATTATTACGATGAGAAGGATCAGCTTCGTCAACATTTTACCCCAATTAGTGAAGCATTGAATGCGCATGAGCCTTTGAGGAGATTCTTCCAATCGCGCCTCGGTCGGCCATGCCTCACTCCCTCCATATAAAAAAAGCCCAATCCGCTTTGGATTGAAAAATTTTGAGTTCTTACCCCTAGCCCTCTGGTATTTTTTTTTACTTCCTCACCAGATCGTATGAGAGGAACTGCTGGTTAGATTTCTTGCTCAGCTTGAATCCAGTGCTTCGAACGAAAGCTCCTTGCAAGGGACCCTTTTCTTTATTGAGCGTTGAGCAGGCCAATACCTTGGTGCTCTCCTCTTCTCGAATTTTCAGAATAACAATTCTGCTTTTGCCAAATTTTCCTTCCACTTCTGCCGCTTCCAAGATCTTATAGATCATTCCTGTGGGCAAGTCCTTCCATTTGAGGGCTTTCTGATTTTGGTACTGCACCTTCTCACGAAAGGCGTCTTCGCTGATGAAGTCGTCTTGGAAGACTTCAACGAATTCATTGTGCGCGAAAGTTGTATTTCTTGTATTTACCCTATGCTCAATAGGAATGCCGTCTGTTTGCATCTGGCCGTCCTATGCAAGATTTCCCCTTGAAAAGGGTAGGTGCGGCAGAATTGTCATTTTTCTACTACCCTTATTTTGGATCTAACATTCAGAATTCCAATAATCACCAATTATTTAGTCCGACGCCAACAAAACAATCTCCAATGTGGCTATTCACTGATAAAATTCTTTTGCCCCACCAATGGTTTTTTGCATGTGGCAATCGCTAACCACTAACACAGGTTCACGTACAGAATCTGATATTTGATTATTTTTATCTGGTCTAATTGATATATTTGTTTAGCATCCAAATTTTTCACAATTTCAAAATACTTGAAATGCACATTTCAAACTATTCAGAGGAAATACAGATTCAATTAAATTGGTAGAAAAATATGAATATCTCGAAGTTAAAGAGAGCCTTCAAAATACTGTGATAACTGCTTTTCAAGAAGCGGTGTAAATGAAATATGGATTTTGAAAAACTCCAAAGATCTACTTGACATCTTAAACTCTAGATCATTATCACACTGTAACAGCATTAAAACTTTCGACTTCTCCACACTTTACACCACCATTCCTCATGAACAACTAAAAATCTCGGCTGAAAGGTTTACTTCATAGATGTTTCTGATAAAAGAACGGTGAACGAAGATATAGGTACATTGTTGTAGGTAGAGAACAAGCCGACTTTGTGAAAAATGGCTCCGAATCAGAGAAAAATATACAAAGGAAGAAGTGATTAAAATGTTAGAGTTTCTGATCGACAACATATTTGTTCACTTTGGAGGACTTGTTTTTCAACAGATTATTGGATTTCCTATGGGCACAAACTGTGTACCTCTCCTAGCCGATCCGTTTCTCCGCTCTTATGAAGCTGAATTCATCGAAGGGCTTCTTCAAAATAAAGATAAAAAACTTGTCCAATTCTTTAATTTTAGCTTCTGTTATATAGATGATATGTTGTCACTAAACAACCCTCGCTTTGGTGATTTTCTTCATCTGATCTATCCAAAAGAGCTCGAAATTAAGGATACTATGGACACTTCCACATTGGCTTCATTCCCTGACTTCCATTCACTTTTTCAATAGTCAACTTCCCTTTTCTTTTTAGCAACATCCCATTAGCGCCTGCATACGGAGTTTACATCTCCTAGCTCATTCGCTATTCAAGAGCTTGTGGTCGACACAGTGACTATCTTGATAAACTACTTAAACTAGCCAAAACTTGAAGTCATCCCTTCAGAAGTTTTACGATCGACATCACCATCTTGTGGCCCGCTATTAGATACGTGTTTCCCAGATGACAACATATCTTTCCCTTTCAAAGCTTAATTGCTGTTTCCTCTACCGGATTTCACCTTACTACCGGATTTGACATGTTCAATACGGCGGGTGTCTTATAAGAGGCAGGAGATGCTTACTCTGCCGATGCACCTGATCTCACCCATGGTTTTTTATTGGGTCTTTGTTGTTTATCTTTGTGCTTGTGTGTGTCTACATTTATCTTTTCTGTGCCGAACGCGTGTTGTGTCTCTGTTTCTTTGTTGTTTCCGATTTTGCCATTGTCCATGGATTATTCGTTTTGGATTGACGGTTCGGTTCTCACTTACTTTAAGACTGAATAGGATTTTCCACAATTCTGCGCAAAAATTTTCCTAAGTATTTGACCTCTGAAAGATTCTCCGCAATTCTCCACTAACAATGACTTTTCCCTATTAGACTGCTTTGAAGATTTCCCTCAAATCTCCGCTTTTTCTTAAGTATTAGACTACTGACAGAATCTCCGCCATTCTCCGCAAGCTTTTTCTCAAGTAGTAGAGGACTGAAAGAATCTCCGTAATTCTTCGCAAACCCTTTCCTATTTAGGAGACTACTAAAAGAATCTCCGCAATCCTCCGCAAACTTTTTATGAGTATTAGACTACTGAAAGAATTTCCGCAATTGTCCGGAATTTTTCCAAAGTATTAAACTACCGAAAATCTCCGCAATTGTCCGCAATTTTTTTTCCTAAGGATTAGACCACTGAAGATTCTCCTAAATTCTCTGCTAATTTTTTCCTAAGTAGAAGACTACTGAAAGATTTTCTGCAATTCTCTGAAATTTTTTTCTAAGTATTAGACTACTGAAAGATTCCAGGAAATTCTCAGCTGACCTTTCGCCTAAATATCAGTCTGCTTGGGAGAATTTCGGCAGTTCCCTGCTGACTTTTCCGTAAGTATTAGACTGCTTGGGATATTATCCGCAATACTCTGCATACTGTTTCCTAAATTTGACTCCTGAAAGATTATCCGCAATTCTTCGCTAACTTTCCCTAAGTTTAGACTGTTAAGAAGATTTCCTTTATTCTTTGGAAACTTTTTCCAAAGTAGTAGAAGACTGAGGGGTTCTCCGCAATTTTCCGCAAAGTTTTTACTAAGTATCATACTACTGAAAGATTCTCCGCAAACCTTTTCCTTAGTAGAAGACTATTGAAAGATTCTCCGCAAACTTTTTCTTAAGTATTAGACTACTGAAAGATTCTGCGCGAGTCTTCGAAAACTATTTCCTAAATCTTTGACTACTGAAAGATTCTCCGCAATTCTCCAACCTTTTCCTAAGTATTAGAATTCCGAAAGCTTCTCCGCAAACTTTTTCTTAAGTAGACGACTACTGAAAGATTCTCTGCAATTCTCCACAAACTTTTTCCTAAGTATCAAACTACCGAAAGATACTCTGCAAACTATTTCCTAAGTCTTTGACTACTGAAAGATTCTCCGCAATTCTCCGCAAACTTTTTCCTAAGTATAAGACTTCCAAAAGATTCTTCGCAATTCTCCGCAAACTTTTTCCTAAGCATCGACTATTGACAGATTCTCCGCAATTTTCCGCAACTTTTTATCACAAGTATTAGACTACTTAAAGATTCTGCGCAATTCTCCGCCATCTTTTTTCTAAGTATTAGAGTATTGAAAGATTGTCCGCAATTCTCCGTCAACTTTTCCTAAGCATAGACTACTGAAAGATTGTCCACAATTCTCCGCCATTCTTTCCTAAGTATTGGATTACTGAAAGATTCTCCGCAATTCTTCACAGACTTTTTACCTAAGTATTAGACTACTGAAAGATTCTGCGCAATTCTCCACAAACTACTTCCTTAGTAGATGACTAATGATAGATTCTCCACAATTTTCCGCGAATTTTTTCCTAAGTATTAAACTACTGAAAGATTTTCCACAATCTACACAAAGTTTTTCTTTAATAATAAACTGCATGGGATTGTCTGCAATTCACCATAGAGCGTTTCCTAAGTATTCGACTACTGAAAAATTCTTCTCTATTCTCTACTGAGAAACCTTTGCATTAGACTGCATGGGAGATTTTCCGCAATTCTTCGCAGAATTTTGTCCTACTTTATCCAACTTGCCAAGAGATTCTCTTTGATTCTCTGCAGTTCTACGCTGTTTTACTATTAAATTCTGCACTTGACATTTTCATGATCTCTTACATGAAGGAATAGCCAGAAATGATGGGTATTTCGACAGAGAGAAACTCCATATCTCGATGAGACACCAGTTTTCTCAATTTTTTGTGACTCTTGCTTGCCATAGATTACAATTTTATGAATTCGTAATAACAGATTTTACAATTTGATATCACAGATTTTAAACTTTGTTATAGCGAATTCAGAAATTTTTGATTTCAGTTATTTCAATCTGTTCTCACAATCTCAAAAATTCGTTAAAACAATTTTCTTTAGAATTTGTTTTAACGAATTCTACAATTCGTTATAACGAATTCTGGAATTTGTTATAACGAATTTAATTCGTTATAACAAATTTTTGAATTAGTTATAACAGATTTTAGAATTTGTTACAACAAATTAAATTTGTTGTAACAAATTCTAGAATTCGTTATAACAAATTCTAGAATTCGTTATAACAAATTCTAGAATTCGATATAACAAATTCGGAAATTCGTTATAAGAGATTGTTAAACTATGGCATGCCAAAGTCGCAAAAAATCAGGAATTCTGACATTACGTCCAGATACCGTGTATCTACTTTCCTCGCTCAAATACCCCTTATCTCAATCATGATCGGGATGAATAGTCTCTTGAAAGCCCCTACCCCAACTACGAGATATGTTATAGCTTGCATTCGTTGAAAAACCGTAATTCCGGCTGCATGAAACCTAGTTACTTGCTTAAAACCCTTGATTTCGATTGGCATTGTATGTTTTTCGACCCTGCAATTTCGTCGAGATGTTTCCTTTTTTTAACCATTCACGACAAGAGATGAAATATAGTGTCAAAACCATAATATCAAATTTCTTGTAGAATTTCATTGCGTAAGCCAGTTAAATTTCTCAGTTTCATCCCACTGAGAGCTTGGGCCTAGTAAGAAGAATGAATCGATTAGTAGGAACGTGTATTCCAACATCTAAATCACTGTTAACACACACCTTTTTAACTGACATCCAACGTTCGGCTTCACATTGCACTTATGATATTCTAAATGCAGTAAAAAATTAAACGAAATTTTAACAAATTGGATTTTCTCAATGATTCATTTATTAGGTTTTATGACATCAAATCCCCCAAATCATATTAGTGCATGGATGACTCCTGACTAAAAACAGCTATTGGGTTTTTTTTTCAGGGCAAGAGCTTCAAATATTGCTCCTTAGCAACGACGGAGACTTTTAGCGATATAACGATCGGTAATTAAAATCCCAAATTTCAAACGAATTTCGATCTCTAAAATTAGGGTTTTTGGCCAGAAATTTAGTATTTCGAAAGACAAATCTAGTATTTTGACGAGATACATTGAATTCGGGCCGAGATGAGGTTCATACTTCATGTAAAAGATCATGAAAAATACTAACATAAAAATCTCCTATGCATTCTACCTATCTACTGAAAAAAGTAAGAGGAGAATTGTGAATCTCCAAAGCAATCTTATTCTTAGGAAAAGGTCATTGAAAAAATTGCTGAGAATCTTTCGGTTTTCTGATACTTAGAGAAAAATCGTTTGAGAATTGCAGAGAATCTTTCAAGCAGTATATACCCGAAGAAAGTTGGCAGAGAATTGTGGAAAATCTCCAAGGCAGTATAATACATAAGAAAGTGTGAGCGGAGAATCTCTTAGGGTGCCTCTCTTAGTGGTCAAATACTTTAGAGAAAGTTTGCGGTTAATTCCTGAGAATTTACAAAACAGTGTCTTATACGTGGGTAAAGGGCATCAGAGAATTACGGAGAATCTTCTAAGCAGTCTATTAGTAAGAAAAGCCCGTTGAGAATTGCTGAGAATCTCCCAAGCAGTCTTATGCTTAGGAAAAAGTCCGGCGAAGAATTGCGGAGAATCTGTAAGTCATCTAATACTTAAAAAAAGGCGGAGAATATCAGAAGTAGTCCAAAACTTATGAATAGGGTCAGTTAGATTCTGGAAGGCTGTATAATACATAGGAAAAAGTCAGTGGAGAATTTGCGGAGAGCAACCGCCGAAATTATTACGCTGACAATATCTAAGCATTTCTTGAATTGCGTCATATCTACCAAGCAGTCTAATATCTAGGAAAAAATCAGTGGGGAATTGCGGAGAATCTAACAAGCAATCGAATACTTAGGAAAAAAATCAATTGGAGAATTGTGCAAAATCTACCAAGCAGTCTCATACTCAGGAAAAAGTCAGCAGAGAATTACGGAGAATATCCCAAACAGTCTAATACTTATGATAAAGAATGGTAGAATATAAGAAAAAAGGCAGGGTTATTTAACAGAATGGATTTGATTAAATTCAAGGAAACGGCTATGGTTATATTCAAGGAAAATATTAGAATTTAAATGGTGTGAAGTGTTATATTAAGGAAAAGGATTAGGGTTGCAGTCAGAATAAGGGTTAGGGTTATAGTGAGGGAAAGGGTTATGTAAAGGAAAAGGGTTGAGGTTATGTTCAGGGAAGGAGTTTGGGATAATTATTAACGGAAAGTTAATGGTTATAGTCAGAGAAATAGTTATGGTTATTATGGTTATAGTCAAGTGAAAGGGTTAGGGTTATATTTAGGGAAATGGTTACAGTACTGTGCAGCGTAGCCCTTACAGAAAAAACAATCAGTCACCCGTCACCCGTTCGTCAGGGAGCAGTCTGCGGTCTGTCAGCGATCAGTTAATTAACGTGACGACTTGTTATTCGTCCAACTCGTCAATTGACGCGAAACGTGACGGATGTATCTGTATCTGTATAAAAATATCTTCTGCCTATCAAGGCACACCTCCAGACTCTATGGAGTAAGTCACACACCACACAAACAATATATCCTCATCCACTCCATCAGTAAAACAATGAATTTACATCATGCATTAAAACGTGAATTATTTACACTGTACAATTCCTTCAGCTCGGTATTTACAGGATAAAAGTCAGTCACTCTTAATGACACTAAAAGTTCTCAATAATATATGTACGGCTAAAATTTAAAATATCAGTACATTGATGTTGGGCCTCACTGAACATGATTTAAATAATAGGTTAATAGAAGCTGGAAGCATCTAGTTATTATACATATTAAGCAGCTGGTATCTCTTACTATGAAGCTGATAACAAATATTTCTACATAAAGGTTCTATATAATTACTAATGTCTGTAGACATGCGACTGTTAATGGAGTAATAAAATGGGTTGATTAATAACTGCATTAAGGCTGGAGCATCATATAGTCTATATTTTGCGAAGACATAACCGCACTCTTCAATTAGTTTTGATAACAGCCTGTTACGTACATGTTCAAGCTCAATACAAGCCAATAGAAAATGTTCAAGGGTTTCATCACTGTATCCGCATAGTTGGCATATTGGATCCTCTTTGGAATTTTTGAAATAAGCTCTTTGTTGTTGTAAAATATAGGTACCAGTTACCAATTTCAACCTCACAGGTAG
>MJUU01063325.1:45684-68390 GCA_002080025.1 Modiolus philippinarum
ATTTTCATGGAATTTTTAACAAAATAATGTGTAAAAGGAAAGTTTCGCACTGACCGGTGTATATGTAATGACTAAAATGAAGATTAATGAGAAATTTTTTTTCAACATTTGTTCATTTTCGTGGAATCTTTAACAAAATAATGTTTAAAAGGAAAGTTTCACACTGACCGGTGTATATGTAATGACTAAAATGAAGATTAATAAGTAATTTTTTTTATCACACGTTTTCATTTTCATGAAATTTTTAACAAAATAATATGTAAAGGGAAAGTTCCGCACTGAATGGTTCATTTGCAATTACTAAAAAAATTATTTGATTAAAATTGATTGACATTTTTTATCATTTTCTGTATTTTGGTGGAGTTCTTAACAAAATGAATGGAAATTTAGCTATTTATTTTCAATTTATGTATTTTTTTTCATATCAAATTAAAGCATTGGACTGTTCCCAGTCACTGTCAATTTTGTATAAAACCGTTATCACGATTGAATTCGTTTCGTTTCATTGGAAAATTTCAATTATCTATTAATCTAGTGATTATTTTGCATATCATTAAATGACGAGTCCTCTCTCGTTAATTGACGAATTGTATTCGTCAAATGACGAGTACCTGGACGTGAACTGTTATGGACGTGAATCGATTCGTCCCGTCCCGTCCCGTCACGTTCCCGTCAGCGATCTGTTCACGTCCCGCCAGCAATCCGTTTCGCGTTCGTCAAACGGTAAGGGCTACGTTGCACAGTACTGTAGGGTTATATTTAGAGAAATGGTTAGGCTTAAGAAGTAAGGGGAAAGGGTTAGAGTTATATTTAGGGAAAAGGGAGAGAGTTATAGTCAGGGAAAGGGTTAGGTAATATTTAGGGAAATGGATAGCGTTATAGTCAGGGAAAGTGTCAGGGTTATATTTGGGGAAAGGGTTAGGATTATAGTCATGGAAAGGGTTAGAGTTATAGTTAGGGAAAGGTTTAGGAATCAATTTCCGAAATGGCCATACAGCTCATTAAAATTATTGCAGTTGAAGTTAACATATGTGTTATGGTCTCCTGTTCATTTACTCCATATCCTTTCGTAAAATATTTAATACAGGAGTTTGTCTTTTATTGCAGTGTGGAGTTGGTAAAACAATTCCCCGTGGTAGAGATGTATGCTCTTTATTTTTCTTAGATATGGTGTACTTGTACATGAGATGATATCTCATGTGTACACTTTGTTCAATTATTATTATCTTAATTTATGTAAAATCTAAAACCGAAGGATTAATTCACACCATCGTAGTTTTGTCCGTAGCTATATTTGAAATTACTGATTATTCGGATTACGTTTGGTTTATGCATTTTAACATTTTTTGAAATTATGGATTTCCTTTGTTTGGGTTCTAGTGCTGCTGATGAGGAATCAATTTCCGAAATGGCCATACAGCTCATTAAAATTATTGCAGTTGGAGTTAACATATGTGTTATGGTCTCCTGTTCATTTACTCCATATGCTTTCGTAAAATATTAGAGTGATATTTCGGGAAATGGTTAGGGTTATATTCATGGAAAGGGTTAGAGATATAGTCATGGAAAGGGTTAGAGTTATAGTCAGGGGTATGGTTAGGATAACAGGCATGAAAAGAATTTAGGTTGAAATTAAGTGAAAGGGCTATAGGGTTATATAAAAGGTAAGGGCAAGGATGATAGTATGGAAGGATTAGGCATGCGATTCAGTATCTTATTCTAGAGCCCAGCGCCTGACGCAGAGATAAATTGGGACTTCTTGGAGCCGCAAACGGCATAGGTCCTATCCTCCATTTCTGGTCACTTCCTCGCCCAAGCCTTTCGTCTCCGTCTTACTTTTGCATTTGAAGCAGTACACATTGTCATTTTATATAGATAAACGGACGTTGAAGACTCTACGTACGATGAGCCTACCGCGAGTAGGCATAACCACTTTTTGCTCCCGCAGCGGTCCATCCGAGGTCTGATCATCGGGAAATCGGACTGCGGCAAGACGACGCTTCTACATGACCTCCTCCTGCGCGACGGATGGCTCGACTACGATCGACTCTACGTTTTCGGAAAATCGCTCTACCAGCCCATTTACCAGCTGCATTTCCGAAAGACGACCTTCTTTCCGTCAAGGGGCATTATCCGCATTCCT
This sequence comes from Modiolus philippinarum, assembly GCA_002080025.1. Taxonomy (NCBI): domain Eukaryota; kingdom Metazoa; phylum Mollusca; class Bivalvia; order Mytilida; family Modiolidae; genus Modiolus; species Modiolus philippinarum. Next base: position 47,828 of record MJUU01063325.1, read on the forward strand.
TGATCGACATGGTAGACGTGATGAAGCCACCGCCCAAACCAAGTGGTATCGAGCCCTTCTCCGAGCAGGTAAGCGATGTGCCCGACCCTCGCAACCTCGAACTCAACCCCTTTCGAAAGAATATCATGGTCTTCGACGACTTGATGCTGAGCAAGCAGAGCAAGTGCAAAGATTACTGTGTGCGCGGTCGTCATAATAACGTGGATTGCTTCTACCTCTACCAAAATTACTTCAAGCTCCGACGGCAATCGATCCGGGAGAATGCCAACTTCTTCTTACTCTTCGAGCAGGATGCAAAGTATTGCGATCATATCCACCGGGACCATTGCAGTGATCTCACCCTGGCTATAAGATAAAGAACGAATCATTTGCAGAAATTTTTCCTGAAAAATTAACGGGCCTTGGATCGGGAATTCGAGAATGATTCCAAATCTCGAGGACCAACCCCTGAATGTGAGCACCAGTGGAAGCGAGTACTTATCTACGGCATGGATCCAGGGTATATATGCAGTAGATGCGGTGCCGAAAGGTACGCTCAGCGCATCGATGATCAGGAATTCGAGGAAAGGCCCTATAATTCCCACTCCCGCCAGAAACCTCGGCCGCCGCCCGGACCCCAGTGCTGGATCAAGACCGTTCGCGGCCATCAATGCACGTACCCATCCATATCGCCAAGCGATAAATGCTAAAGGCATACGACGCTATTTCCTACGCGTTCGTTCCAACGCTAAGGGGCGTTCGAGATGCTATAAATAAAATGACGTTCATCAAAATCTCCGATCCTAAGCAGCGTGAGGCGCTTGCTAGGGACCTACAGGAGACCAAGTGTAGTATCCAGGCTAACGATATGCATCCTCGTCTGGATAAGATCGGACCCAGTGGCGACCTTTCCAAGATATTCAAACCCGTGGTCGAGACGCAAAAGAAGACCGCTTTCCAGATCACCAAAAAGATCGATGATCTCCAATTCGCCCTACCCGCCGCCGTGCCTGCACTTTTTCCTGCCCTCGAGGACGACGACGACCCACTACCCATCGAGCAAGCACCAACTACTAACCTCGGTCCGCGAGCAACCCACTTTCTTCAGCTCATTATGACTCCTAAAGCCGATCATACCTTTGGATTGCGAGTGGAAGACGGTGCCTTCATGATCTGGAGTCTGCCTGTCACTTTCGACGGTGACGATATCTTCGTCGACGGCGAGCGCTATAGGGGTACCCCCGACCTATGGGAGCTCATGGTCATGTAGCATCCCGAACATTTCGAGGTTGACGACTTGAATACTTATGCCGATATCCTACGAGCATTGAGTGCCATGTACCAAGGCAATTCTGCACTCTCGCAGACCCATAAGGCTAGAAAAAGCAAGAAATGGAAGGAGATCGTCTCGTTCCTCTCTAAGCAAGATAAGTATGGGAGTGGGGTGAGGACCGTCTTTCTACCCAAGTGTGTTAGACCAGTTGCTGGATCGTCTTGATCTGTGCGCCACCGCCTACCAGGCTGGGAATAATGGGGTGCGCAACGAAATCGTGGCAATCCTTGACGCCATGATGAAATCCAACCTTATCAGCAGAGAGGAGTACGAGAAGCTGCAAAGAAATCTCCTTTAAATAAATTTACGATGCCTTTAGTAGGGAATCGCGGTTATCGCCGGAGATATGCAGTCGCGGGGGTAGGGGGGGCGAGGACTATTCGATACCATCGCCAGTCTGGCCGGACAAGTATTGACCTCTTCCGCCGCGAAGACTTTGGGAAGCAAGGCCGTGAGCGCCGCTTCCAATGCAGCCCTAAAAGGTTTGGAGAAAGGAGCGACGAAGGCCGTGGACAACGTTGTTCATCGAGTGATCTGCAAAAGGACGACCCCAGCACCACCCGTTACCAAGACCAAGAGGATCCCGCAGCAGCAGGCCCGTCTCAATAATCTCATCTCGGATGACGGCATCGTAGCCATCCACGACTTCGTCCACCGCTATAAATAAATATACTAGTATATGATGGCCGATATGCTTACTATCACCGACAGACTGACGAAAGTCTCTAGGATTATCAGGTTCACGAATATGAACATCAAGCCGGGGCCCATCTAAATAACGCCGGTGCATAGATCCGTATCAATATCAAGACCCAGGATCTCTTCCTCCATCTAGCCGAGAGCTATCTCTTGATCGAAGGACGATTCCTGAAGAACGATGGGACCGCCTACGCTGACGCTTATCTAGTATCGCTCGTCCATAACGGTGCCATGTATCTCTTACGTAGCATCAGCTACCGACTCTCTGGCCAGCAGATTGAGCACCTCAACGACCCCGGCATCGCCACCACCATCCTGGGGATGCTGACCTATCCCGACGACTTCTCTAAATCGCAAAGCCTCAAGGAGCTATGGTTCAAAGATTCCATGGAAGAGGCTGAGGCAGATAACGTTGAATTCGCAGCACGCCACGGGTATAACCAGTGGGGATCGTTCTCCTTCTCCAGTCCCCTCAAGCACGTCTTCGGCTTTGCCGAGAATTATGATAAAATCATGTATGGTTTCAAGCACGAACTCTCCTGGTGCGCAAATTCGGATGCCAATGCGGTACTGAGAGCTGCTGCCGTCAACGACGTGGCCAAGTTGTCTTGAGCAATGTCTCCTTGTTCGTTCCCCACGTCACTCCTTTCGACGAAAAGAAGCTGCGGCTCTACAGGACCATCCAGAGCAAAACCAAGATCGATTGCGGATTCCGCATGAGGCAGGCGATTCCATCGAGGTACCCCAGACCTCGCAATTTCACTAGCGTGCGGCCGCTATAAGAGCGGGCGTGAGAAACATCGATGGATCATCGTCCCATTCCAGACGGATAGGAGCAGCGATCAGACGCATAATGCCGCCGTCTTCGACCACTGCCGATTGCAAAATATCCACGTGACCCTCAATGCCGATCTCTACCCCGCCTTGGATTTCAATGCTGGCTTCACCCAATACAGGGTCGCTACGCTTGGGTTTATAAGAAGGTGGCCAAATTCTACCGTATGGAAAGTCTGTTGGGCAATTGTGGTGTCAACCCCACCGACTCCATCGATCTCTATTCCCTATTCGTTATCGACGTGAGTCATCAGTCCGAGCGGTTGAAAGAGTCGACCATGGATATCTAGATCCGAGCCGACTTCGAGCGCAAAGTCCCTGCCAATACCCAAGCCTTCGCACTAGTCATCTCCGATCGAATCCTCCAGTTCGAATCCGATGGCCAGAAGATGAGCGTCGTCTTCTGAGGAGGGTTAGATAAATGGACGCTTCACTTTTGCGGAAAATCGGCACCAATACCGAACCCAAGCAGGGGTTCTACTTCATCGTCTCTGGGGATGATAGCCATATCTTAACCCGCTTCAACCCACCCCTCCAACTGCGCGAAGAAAATCTTACGAGATGGCCCTCGTGAATTTGGAGATGTACTACTCCATCCCCAATATCCATGCCGGAAATAATTATTCCGCTACTCCCAAGACGATTGCGCCCACTGGGTTCCCATCACCCTGAGCACCGGCTCCTACAGCATCGACGATATCAACGATATGATCCACCGGCAAATGCGGCTCAGCAAACACAAAGCCAAAGACCTTCTCGATGCCAATCGCGCGACTCTGAGAGCACACTTACCCTTGCCAGAAGGTACCATGTGGATTTCGATGTGCCCAATAGCCTAAATACGGTGCTTGAATTTGATCGCCGGACGTATATCTACGACCGGAGCACGAACGGAAACGTTTAGGGTGAGAATATCGTTGATATCATCAGCATCAAAAGTATTCTCGTGAATAGCGATATCATCCACGGCAGTTACGTCAACGGCACCCAGTTGACCAGTCCACCAGCTAAAGCTTTTTTCCCGGGGTCGATCCGGGAATGAAGATCACCCAGACCCCCAAAAATCTGGTTTACTTACCGGTGACCCTGAGGACCATCGACCGCATGTAAACCTACCTGGCCGATCAAGACGGTCACCCCATCGATCTGCGAGGGAAGCATCTCACAATCCGCCACCATCTGCATGGGTTATAAATAAATAAATTATCAGAAGTACGGTCTCAACCTGACGAAGGGTCAGGCAGAAAAAATCCAGTATGCGACAAAGAAGGGATGCCCCGTGAGCGTCCGATTGCTGCATGCCAACCCATCTGGCGGGCATCAGATGCTCCTCACTGAACGGCAAATCCAGCCAATCATCAAGCCCTTGCAGAGTGGTAAGGGTGGTATGGTCTTGGAAATGAGCCAGAAGCAGATGAGGTTTAACGTAAAGGAAGGTGGATTTCTCCCCATGCTTGCAGGTCTCGCCTCTGCTGCGCTACCTTTGCTAGCCAAAACTGAGTTGCCTGCTTTTGGTGTGGGTGCCTTGAGCGGTTTTGGTAGTGAAGCCATCCAAAAAGCTGTGACTCCGGATTACAAGAAAGGTGGAAAAGTATGCTGCGTGAAACCCCAGGGTCGTTGTCTGCATCTCAGCCCAGGTACTTCGCCCAATACTTACAGTGATGGCTTGTACTTGAAGAGTGGAAGTCGGCTCTAGGATGGTAATGGATTGATCCTTGGCCCAAATAGCCCCTTCAAGAGTATCCCCTGCTAGGCATACTCCTATAAATAAATAGACCAAGTAGATGCCAGTAATATTGTTTGCATGGAAGAGCTCATCGCAGAAAACCAGAGATATGAGCATGCATTGAAGATCTATACCCGACTGGATAAGGTCGTCTCCATTGCCTGGGTCGATTCTCCGTGGGCAGTCTTGCTGACCAGAAGTACGATGGGGTCTGCTCTGCCCGATGTGGGTCCTCTCCTTGATCTCACGCCAAGACGCAAAGAAGAAGAAGCATTGAGATACCGTGCATGCGATTAGCCAAAACCTATAGGTCCCAGCTGGCAGGTGAAGACGCTGCTCTTGCAGTCTGCCTAAAAATTATCACGATGAGAAGGATCCGCTTCGTCAACCTTTAACCCCAATAAGTGAAGAATTGAATGCGCATGAGCCTTGGGGGAGGGTTCTTCCAATCGCGCCTCGGTCGGCCACGCCACGCTCCCCGCTCATTCCCGAACCCTGCAGATAAAAAAAAATCTCAATCCGCTTTGGAGTGAGAAATTTGGCATTCTTACCCCTAGTCCTCTGGTATTTTTTTTTACTTCCTCTGCAGATCGTATGATTTCTTGCTCAGCTTGAATCCGGTGCTCCGAACGAAAGCATCTTGCAAGGAACCCTTTTCTTTGTTGAACGTTGAGCAGGCCAATACATTTGTGGTCTCTCCTTCTCGATTTTCAGAATAAGAATTTTGCTTTTGCCAAATTTTCCTTCCACTTCTGCCGCTTCCAAGATCTTATAGATCACCCCTGTGGGTAAGCCCTTCCATTTGAGGGCTTCCTGATTTTGGTCCTGCACCTTCTCCTGAAGGGCGTCTTCGCTGATGAAGTCGTCTTGGGAGACTTCAACGAATCCATTGTGTACGAAAGTAATATTTCTTGTATTTACCCTATGCTCAATAGGAATGCCGTCCGTTTGCATTTGGCCGTCGGGGTGGGGGTCCTATGCAAGATTTCACCTTGAAAAGGGTAGGTGCGGCAGAATTGTCATTTTTCTACTACTCCTATTTTGGATCTAACATTCAGAATTCCAATAATCACCAATTATTTAGTCCGACGGCAACAAAACAATTTTCAATGTGGCTATTCACTGATAAAATTATTTTGCCCCACAAATGGTTTTTCGCATGTGGCAATCGCTTACCACAATCGCTTACGTTGAGACATTGTCCGACTGGATCAGGTCCATAAAGTCATTAATTGTAAATCGCATTCGGCGTAAACAGCAATGAAATCCAGAAATCCCAGTATATTTGAAGATCCCCTTGTAGTAGGAACTCTGTCCAACCTCCATGAAAATTACGTCATTGTCGCCCTGCAGACAAAGCTTCTAACAACATACTGTTTATTTATAAGAAACAGTATCTCGACTGCCTTGTGAAGGAGATGGGCATCGACAGTTCATCTGGAAACCCTACCTATACCCCTACTACAATATCGAGGGATGAGATTGTAAAAAATCACACTTCAGTTTTAGCATCATTTGGCATTTAAGCCAATGATGGGTACCTAAACTTCATAAGAATCCATACAAACAGAGATTCATTGCCGGGTCTGCCAGATGCACCACTAAACCTCTTTCACAGCCAGCTCCTCACTACCTTGTTGACCGCAGTCAGAGATGGCCTGAAAAATTACTGTAATAAAGCTTACTCCACAAGTGGTGTGAATCAAATGTGGATTCTTAAAAATTCAAATGATATCCTTGAACAGCTATCCTCAACCAGTCTTACCCATTGTCATAGCATTCAAACTTTTGACTTTTCTACTCTTTATACAACTCTGCTACACAATAAACTTAAAACAGTAATTGCAGATTTAATACACCAATGTTTCTGCACTAAAAATTGAGAACGCAGATACACCTACTAGTATTTAGTTATAGGGAAAGACAAGACATATTTTGTTAAGAACCACACTGATTTAAACAAGAAGTACACCGAGATTGACGTAATCAAAATGTTAGAACTTTTGATCGACAATATTTTTGTCGAATTCGGAGGTCGTGTTTTCCAACAGACAATAGGGATTTCTATGGGAACTAACTGTGCGCCACTTTTAGCTGACCTTTTCTTTTACTTGTACGAGGCCAAGTTTTTACAAGTGCTTATTCAAAGAGAACAAAAATCTTTAGCCCAGTCCTTTAATTTCAGCTTCTGCTACATAGACGATGTACTGTCTCTTAATAATCCTAAATTTAAGGAGTATTTACATCAGATCTATCCCAATGAGCTTAAAATTAAAGAAACAACTGAAACACCTACTTCAGCTTCGTACCTAGATCTGTTATTGTATATGGACGAAGATGGACGTTTGAAGTCGAAGCTGTATGATAAGCGTGATGATTTTAATTTCCCAATTGTGAACTTTCCCTTTCTTAGCAGCAATATATCTACCTCTCCAGCCTATGGAGTGTAAATTTCACAGTTGATTCGTTACTGTCGAGCGTGTAATTTGTACAGTGATTTTTTGAACAGAGCAAAAACACTGTCCCAAAAGCTTAGTCAGGGATTTGTTCAACCTATGTTAATTTCATCCCTCAAGAAATTCTATGGCCGTCACCATAACATCATCGAATGATATGACGTGTCAGTATCCCAAATGAAAGTGGACATCTTCAGCTAGATTCACGTCTTCCCGTATTTGACTACCGACTTTGACATTTTCCTGGATTGACTCACTCACGGTGTGGCTGGTGCTGTTAACAGATCAGGACATGCTTACCCTTCCGGAGCACCTGATGTCACTCTCAGTTTCACTGGAGTTCACACTGTGAGTGCTTTGTTTTGAATGTTGTGATTTATGTTCCTGTGCTTTGTGTCTGTCTAGCGTCGTTGTTTTGTGTCTGGTGTCATCGTTTTCTGTGTTCTCGTTTGGCCATGCCTTTGGACTTCGATTTTTGTAAATTTCACTCCTTTGCTTCTTGGGTATTCTACTGCCATTGTTTACCACTTACACAGATTCACGTACAGAATCTGATATTTGATTGTTTTTGTCTGGTCTAATTAATATATTTCTTTGGCATCTGAATTTTTCACAATTTCAAAAATATTTGAAATGCATATTTCAAAATATTCAGAGGAAATTCAGATTTAATTAATTTGTAGAAAAAATACGAATATCTCGAGGTTAAAGAGGGCCTTCAAAAATACTGTGATAACTGCTTTTCAAGACGCGGTGTAAATGAAATGTGGATTTTGAAAAACTTCAAAATTCCACTTAAACTCATTATCACACTGTAACAGCATTAAAACTTTCGACTTCTCAACACTTTACACCACCATTCCTCATGAGCAACTAAAATCTCGGCTGAAAGGTTTAATTCATAGATGTTTCTAACGTAAGAACGGTGAACGAAGATATAGCTACATTGTTGTAGGTAGAGAACAAGCATACTTCGTGAAAAATGACTCCGAATCGGACAAAAATATACAAAGGAAGAAGTTATTAAAATGTTAGAGTTTCTGATCGACAATATATTTGTCCAGATTGGAGGCTTTGTTTTTTCATCAGACTATTGGAATTCCTATGGGCATAAACTATGCACCTCTCCTAGCCGATCTGTTTCTCCACTCTTATGAGGCTGAATTCATCGAAGGGCTTCTTCAAAATAAAGATAAAAAACTGGCCCAATCCTTTAATTTTAGCTTCCGTTATGTAGATGATATTTTTTCACTAAACAACCCTCTCTTTGGTGATTTTCTTCATCTAATTTATCCAAAAGAGCTCGAAATTAAGGATACTACAGACACTTCCACATTGGCCTCTTCCTCGACTTCCATTCACTTTTCCAATAGTCAACTTTCCTTTTTTTTAGCATCATCCCAACAGCGCCTGCATACGGAGTTTACATCTCCAAGCTCATTCGCTATTCACGAGCTTGTGGTCGACACAGTGACTATCTTGATAGAGCCCGGTTGCTCAAAAATAGACTACTTAAACAAGGGTATGTTACTCAAAACTTGAAGTCATCCCTCCAGAAGTTTAACGGTCGACATCACCATCTTGTGGACCGCTATTAGACATATGTTTCCCAGATGACAACAGATCTTTCCCCTTAAAAGCTAAATTGTTGTTTCCTCTACCGGATTTCACCTTACTACCGGATTTGACATGTTCAACACGGCGGGTGCCTTATAAGAGGCAGGAGATGCTTACTCTACCGGTGCACCTGATCTAACCCATGGTTTTTTATTGTTCATCTTTGTGTGTGTGTCTTCATTTTTCTTTTCTGTGCCGAACTCGTATTGTTGTGTCTCTGTTTCTTTGTTGTTTCCGATTTTGCCATTGTCCTTGGATTATTCGTTTTGGATTGACGGTTCGGTTCTCACTTACTTTAAGACTGCATAGAATTTTCCATAATTCTGCGCAAAATTTTTCCTAAGGATTTGACCTCTGAAAGATTCTCCGCAATTCTCCAATAACAATGAATTTTCCCTATTAGACTGCTTTGAAGATTTTCCGCAAATCTCCGCCATTCTTCGAAAACTTTTTCTCAAGTATTAGAGGACTGAAAGAATCTCCGCAATTCTTCGCATTTTTTTTCCTATTTAGAAGACTACCAAAAGAATCTCCGCAATTCTCCGCAAACTTTTCTATGAGTATAAGACTTCTGAAAGAATTTCCGCAGTTGTCCGCAATTTTTTCCAAAAATTACAAAAAGGGGAAAACAGCAAACACCTACAATGGCCAGGAACTACAATCACATGCCACAATCCACAAGCAAACCACATCAGAAAAACAATAATGAAAACAAGAGACATACATAAATAACGATAGGACTCGGGATAGCCGGACTTGGTACCGGCACTAGCAAAAGCCAGTGGTAGGGTTAAACTGGTTTATGGGTACCCAAACCTCCCCTTTCTCTATCCCGTTTCCCTATAGTTCATGAACATGCGAATAAAACCCAATACAGGTAGACTACTAACTCAATGACCACTATCTTAGAACAGAAAAAGCATAGGACAAAACGTAATTTTGAAAGAAGGGTCAAAGAGTGCTCGCCGCTAAAGTGCCGGCTAGCTCAAGGAATCTACTCTGCTGGTAAAACACTGTCGCACTACGGATGAAAAAATCAAACTCAAAACTCCCCGAAGGGTTTGGTAAAGAGTCTTCATGTATTTCAGCAGACATCGGCAGTATCAGTGAGAGGCAAGTATATATGTAGAGTCTTCAGGTCACTGGAATCCAAAGCCAATTTAACGGATTTGTTCAGAATATCTCGTCGATATCCACTATTACGTAAAGAATGTAAGTTACGTCCCAGTTTTTCTGGATTATTTATTAGTTTTTGACATTTTTTAACAACATTTCCATAAAATCGAGGATGAGAAATGCCCTTTGTTATTAGCTGTTTGCGAGTCACGTCATATCTAGATATCAAATGTTCATATCTTCTTAAAACTTCTTAAAAGTATTTAATAATTTGTGAAATCTGTAACCTTGTTGTAAAAGTTTGGATGTGAGAGTAAGGTTACGCTCATTAAAATCATCAAGGGTGGAACAAATGCGAGCGAATCGTATAAGTTGGGATATATACACCCCGTAGGATGGAGCTAGGGGAACGTCGTCGTCAAGAAAGGGAAAATTAGTAATTGTATAATCAAAATCATCTCTTTTATCATAAACTTTAGTTTTTATTTTACCAGAGTCAATGTTGATACTTAGATCCAGAAAAGGACAGTATCTAGAATCATTGTTTGCCTTATTTAGTTTCAGTTGTTGTGGGTAAATGGTGTCAACATAAGCTAAAAACTGGGGATTGTCAATAGTAAGGATATCGTCAATATACCTGCTATTATCATTGAAAATAGAAATAAGTTTATCACTATTTGGTACAGTTCCATTTTGTAGTTTTTTCATGAATTCCCGTTCGTAACAGAACAGAAAAAGATCTGCAATGAGAGGTGCACAATTAGTACCCATGGGGATTCCAATGACCTGATGATAAACAATGGTGCCGAAACGAACATAAATGTTGTCTAGCAAGAGATTCAGTGCCTTAATCATATCATCACATGTCCAGGGGCAATAATTGTTGTAAGAGATATTGGAGAAGAATCCTTGCTTTTTGTTGCAGCAAATAAACTGAAGACCCGAAAATTTAAAAGACCATTTAATAAGTTCACCCAATTTAGATTTAATCAGCTTATGCGGAAGGGTTGTATAAAGTGTAGAAAAATCATAACTGTCAATAGATGAAACTGGTCTATCTATAGATTGTAATTTATCTAAAACTTCAATAGAATTTTTTACACTCCAAAAGTAATTTACACCAGAGTTTTGATATGTTTTTTCACAATAGTTTTTGACTAACTCCTTTATACAAGTGAGTGCACTGGTTAAATTGATGGACAAATTTGTGGTAGAACAGTTGCTTGAAGCCGAAATGAAACGATGTTTGTAGGGATTTTTGTGAAGTTTAGGAATCCAGTACATAGTAGGTAGGGTGTTATCTTTAGGTGGAACTTTGAGTGTTTCTGTATCCTTGTAATGTTGTGTGGTGAGCGTTTTCTCGTCATAATTTGTACGTTCAAAAGTGCTAGACTTTGCCAATTCGTTTTTTTGGACATCGATATAGTATTTTTTAAGATGATTACAACGTTGTTTGAAGCTTTGTCGACAGGTGCAAACACATATTTCTCACCAAGTTCTTTCAGTTTGGACTTAATTCTGTTAACAGACAGCTTAGGTGGTGACTCATGATAATTTTCTTTATAGAAATTAATTTTGTTGGTGACTTTACTAATTATTTTATCTTTAAACATATTAAGAGCATGTTTGTCTGCATTTTCTCGTTTGCACCATTTTATACAATAGTTGGTTACCGAGTCTTTAATAATATCGAAACAAGCTTGCCAGTTTATTTTCGAAGGTGGGCGATATTTAAGTCCTTTTCTAAAGAATCGTCTAACTTCTTTGTCTACAATAATGCTCAAGTCCCCCGTTAATATATGCCCACAAGGATCATAGCGATAAGGCGAAGTGGAACAGTCACAACTGCTAGGGTAGTTCTTCTCGAAATTAGCATCACCAAAGTATTAAACTACCGAAAATCTCCGCAATTGTCCGCAAATGTTTTCCTAAGTATTAGACTACTGAAAGATTTTCCTCAATTCTCTGCTAATTTTTTCCTAGTAGAAGACTACTGAACGATTTTCTGCAATTCTCTGAAAACTTTTTCCTAAGTATTAGACTACTGAAAGATTCTACGAAATTCTCAGCTGATCTTTTGCTAAGTATCAGACTGCTTGGGAAATTTTCCGTAGTTCCCTGCTGACTTTTCCCTAAGTATTAGACTGCTTGGGAGATTATCCGCAATTCTCTGCATAGTTTTTCCTAAATTTGACCAATGAAAGATTATCCGCAATTATCCGCAAACTTTCCCTTAAGTTTAGACTACTAAGAACATTTCCCTAATTCTCCGCAAACATTTTCCTAAGTAGTAGAAGACTGAAGAATTCTCCGCAATTTTCCACAATACTTTTCCTAAGTATAAGACTACTGAAAGATTCTCTGCAATTCTCCGCCGACTTTTTCCTTAGTAGAAGACTACTGGAACAACGGCAGTAGAATACCGAAGGAACAAAGGGGTGAAATTCACAAAAATCGAAGTCCAAAGACAGGGCAAAAACGAGAACACAGAAAACTATGACGTTAGACACAAAAACAATGACGCCAGACAGACACAAAGCACAGAACCAGAAACCACAACATTCAGAACAAAGGCACTCACAGTGTGAACTCCAGTGAAACTGAGAGTGACATCAGGTGCTCCGGAAGGGTAAGCATGTCCTGCTCTGTTAACAGCACCCGTCATACTGTGGGTGAGTCAATCCGGGAAAATGTCAAAGTCGGTAGTCAAATCCGGGAAGACGTGAATCTAGCTGAAAATGTCCACTTTCATTTGGGATACTGACACGTCATATCTTTCAATAATGCTATGGTGACGGCAAGATTCTCCGCAAACTTTTTCGTAAGTATTAGACTGCTGAAAGATTCTGCGCAATTCCCCGAAACTATTTCCTAAGTCTTTGACTACTGAAGATTCTCCGCAATTCTCTACAAACTTTTTCCTAAGTATTGGAATTCCGAAAGATTCTCTGCAAACTTTTTTCTAAGTAGAAGACTACTGAAAGATTCTCTGCAATTCTCCACAAACTTTTTCCTAAGTATTAGACTACCGAAAAATTCTCCGCAAACTATTTTCTAAGTCTTTAGTTTAAACATATTTTTATTTAAATTCATGACACATATACAAGCATACATCATACATAGAAAGCATAGCAGTAAGTTAGGATTCAGAAACAAGCTGGAATCAGCTTATATAAATCTGTCTCCTTAAAGACGACTTTGATAATAATTATAAATGTAATAAGCCTGAAAGTGATGTTGACATGTAAAAAGGAAAAAGATAGCAAAGAAAAAAAAAACACGACACTATATGGATGAAATGAGTCAAAAATTAAGTAAAAGCAATTTAGTCTATTTCAAGTGATAAACCTCTTGCTTTTTATAATGAATTTTTTAACTTTAAGAAAAATCTACCTATTTTGGTCTAAATTTAGTGTATCTGAACCAAATAAAAGAAGTTTCGAGTTTATATTACGTGAACAGTTTATCGTAAAAATCAATTCGTTACGTATGTTAACATAATTTGGGCAATTAAGTAAGAAATGGACAGTCGTTTCAATTTTCTACAAGGTTGCGACTGAAAAAGTGTTCGTTTAGAGAACTACTTCCAAGTCTCAACCTGGTGTGCAGAATCTGACCAAGTCTTGTGCCAACGGAGTTATTCTGGACATTTACAAGATTGCTGATTAATCTTGTTTTTAAATATATCAACTGTAGGGGAGTTACGGATCTCCTCCTTCAACTTATTCCATAGTTTTATGGTAGAAGGTAGAAAGTATTCTGCATAAAAGCTCGTGTTTGTACGGATTTCCGAAATATTTCTCGATTGTCATGTGTAATGTGCATGTAAATATTCAACAAAAGAAGGTACACAGTTTTGTAAGTAGCCAGGAGTTAAATGATTTACCATTTTAAAGTGTGTGAGTGTCTTCATTTCTCTTTTCTGTGCCGTACCCATGTTGTGTCTGTTTTTTTTTTTTTTTTTTTTTTTTTTTTTTTTCTTCGCCCTGTTTTGTTTCTGCTGTTGCCATTGTCCTAGGAAGGTTCGCTTTTGGATTGACGGTTCGCTTCTCACTTACTTTATAAAAAAGTAGCAATCTGTGTTTCTCTCTTCTACCTTTCAACGATTCCCATCCCGTTTCCTCATATAGTTTTTTAAATTGCGGTTAATTTAGTACCTCCCGTAACGATTCGCATTGCTTCTATTTGTACATTTTCAATTTTATTTACAAGACCAAGATTGTTATTGTCCTAAACGACGTCCCCGTATTCTAAAATTGGTCTTATGTACGAGACATAATTTTTTCCAATGTAAATCTATCGAGGATAAACCGGAATTTACGTAATATGTTTAGCCTTTTATATGCTTTCTTTACTATATATTCAATATGGTCGTGCCACAAACCATTTTTTGAGAAGTACATTCCCCAAATGTTAATGACTAGTTACTTCTTGTATTCTACAATTATTCATATATAAGGGGGTATGAATAGGTTTGTTAAGTTTTCGAGAAACTAGTAAAGATTCAGTTTTTTGGGGGTTGAAAGTGATGAATTTTCTTTAAGTCTTCGTTGAGCAATCTGCAGTGTTGTCAGGATCGTCAACTATGAGATAAAGACTTGTAACATCAGCAAATAATTTTATACACGCATTTATATCCGAAACAATGTCATTAATGAATAAAATAAATAGTAAGGGTTCAAGAATAGTCCCTTATGGAACCCCTGCGTTAACAGGTTTCCAATCTGAAAAGCTATTACTTAACACTACGCGTTGACATCTCCCCAGTAGGTAGCTTTCCAACCATCAAAGCAAGTTTCCAGAAATACCATACTGGTGTAATTTGAAAAGTAGAAATCTGTGCCATACCCTATCAAAAGCTTTGATAATGTCACAGAATACAACCCGAATTTCCTTCCCGTTGTCAAGAGCCCTCCCGGAATCGTTGGAAATATCAATTACATGTAGCTGGTTTATAGCAGAATCCCCTTTTGTAAAACCCGATTGATGTTGAGTAATAATATCGTTCTGAAGTAAGTAGTTATGAATATACTTGTAGACACACCTCTCCATACATTTGGATATAATGCATAGGAGAGAAATAGGTCTATAATTTTGAACCTCACTTGGACTATTACTTTTGAAGACGGGTGTGACATTTGCTCTCTTCCATGCTGACGGAAACGACTTTGATAATGACAGATTAAACAATTTACATAGGGGGTATTTTAGCTGTTCTGCACCCTCTTTCAGAAGGCGACGCTTTACTTGTATTTAATATAGTTAAATATCTTTAAAATCACTTTCTAGTATTTTATTATCATTTAATGTGTTTTCTGGTTCAAGTGGTTCAGATAGGTCAGCACCTACCTCGTCAAGTTTTGTTTGAGACACAAAAAAAATTATTGAATCCATTAGCCTTTTCTTCGTCGTCAGTGATCATTTTATCATTTTTAAACAACGGAGGAATACCGGACGTTGAGGGTTTGATGCCAGATATCTGGTTACAAACTTTCCACCAAGAAGAAGTAGATGAATTTTCGCGAGAAAGTTTGTCAATTAAGTCACTACTTGTCGCGTGCATGACGAACCGCAGACGTGAACTTGACCCACTTTTCAGAAGTATTAAGACGTTTGGCTTTAGTGTGAAGTCTATTTTTCTTCCGAATAAGTCGACGTATCTGATTGGTAAGCCACACTGGGTCTGATTTTCGTATAGTTACTACTTTGTTCAGAACGGTTACTTCGGCGGTTTTCAAAATTATATTAGAAATTTCGGTGGCGATATTGTCAATATCATCAATTAGAAATATTCCATCCCAATTTGTTTCATTTAATACACGTCTGTATCCATCAAAATTACCTTGTTTATATAAACACACTTTTCGTTTAAATGATTTGATAACCGGTTTAGGAGCAGTTATAAAACCGACAACTGGACAGTGATATCGTATTTGATCTAGATCTAACAATGGTGGACCGACTTTAGACAGTTTGTAACAATAAGATCGATTAATGATGAAGACTGTTCAGTAAAATTCGTTGGGTCTTCAATCAGCTGATCTAGACTATAACTCAGACATATTTGTTTAATTCTGGAATTTAAATTTAATTGATTGTCGTTAAAGTCACCCGTAAACAGCACGTAATCAATACTGTTATCGTTCACAGCAGACTTTATCGAGCTCTGTACATTTGCCCACATTTCAACACTACTTTGTGGTGGGACATAAAAAAGTCCCATATAAAACTTTTTTTCGATTGATTGACATTTGTACCCATACCACTTCGACACCGTGTGGTTCTAGTCCAGTCGTCTAATCGCATGAATAGAAAAAAGAAGGGAAACGGGGAATGTGTCAAAGAGACAACGACTCAAAGGGGAGTACCCTATTACCCCTCCTCCACTTTTGTTTCCCTGTCTATCGCGCCTAAATGGAGAGTGATAGTTCATTAAGGTAACTGATTCGTCAGATGTATTACCCTTTAACCAAGTTTCGGTAAATGATAATATGTCAAAATCTTTATATTCAGCGGTAATTAAATCAAGTTTAGGTATTAAACTTTGTACGTTTAGGTGTATAAAAGAACCAGATGTAGAAAACATTTCGTAAAAACTGGAAATATCTGATACATCTGAATCATTAGATTAAGATTAGGATTAAGAGATTAAGATTGTTTATTCCAATTGATGGTCCCACAAGGGGCATACAAATTTCATACAATGATTAAGATTCATTTCAGGTACACATACATACATACAAAATTAGACAAAGAACACGAGAACATATATATATATATGTATGTATGTATAACGATTGTAATAAACTGATAATTATATAATAATATTGTCAACGGTCAGGCCAGAGCCAAGCAGGGATAATACCAGTAGAAATATAAATATACACACTTTATATAACAGTCAACCATGTTGGCGTCTAATCTCAAGACACTCTTGGATATAAGTTCCAAGAAGGTCCAGAACACCAGAATTCTCATTTGAAAAAATCCAAATAAATTTTGCACGATCATTCATTGCACTAAAGTTAACACAGAGTTTCTCTAAAAAGGAAAAAAAATTCTTCTTTCGTTATTACATAAATTACATTCTGTTAAAAAGTGTTGCTAATCTTCAACTTTACCCTTTGAACAATATATACAAAGTCTTTCTGAATGACAGAGGTATAATAAACCAATGTCAGTAGTAGGAGAGGGACGAGACGATTAGTCTTTGTCGTGGATTAGGTGGATTACGGAAGTGACGTCACTAGAAGTGACGTCATAGTAACGTGACCGGAAGTGACGTTACCGGAAGTGACGTGGCCGGAAATGACGTCACCGGAAGTGACGTCACCGGAAATGACGTCACCGGAAGTGAGTATAACTTTTAGCTTTTTACTGCGTAAAAAAAGGGGGAGGGTCGCCCGTCCATTCTCCAACTACTATTTTTAACCTCAATTTTCAGAGTTCTCGTTCGTTTCTTGTACAATGTATATATCAATCCGGGGTAACATTGAGCTCTTAAAGCGATTAGTGAAAGTTTCAAGTCTCTATCTCTTACCGTTTGGAAGATATCGGGGTCCAAAAATTCGGAAATGGCCGAAAATACGTTTTTTCTTAAGGCGAGTTCTATAGACATGTGATATATGTTTTCGGGGTAATTTTGACCATCTTAATCGAATGGTGGTATTTGTGAGGTGGTATCTCTAATATTTGGGGTGCTATAAGTGGTCCAAAATTTCGGGAATGGCCCAAATTGCAAATTTTCTTAAGTCAAGTACTATAGCAATGTTATATATGTTTTCGGGGTAACTTTATGCATCTAAATCGAATGGTGACATTTGTGAGGTGGTATCTGTAATAGTTTGGGTGCTACGAGGGTCCACAATTTTGACAAGGGGGTCATTTGGTGAATTTTAACAAAGGGGCACTCTGCGTTTCTCCAGGCTTGTGACTGGCTACCCTACGGATAGCCCGCATTACCCCCACCCCCTTTTCTTCTGTGACTTTACATCGAGTCGTTGTTGTCTTCGATTGGTGGTGGTTCGAATCCGTCCAATACGACATCTAACAGATATTTTCTTTTCTTCACTGCATATTTCGTAGTCTTCTTCATCTCTTAAACGTTTGGCTGTATCTCTGATCTTTTTGTGAATTGGATCTTTGTTGAAATCCTGCATCCAGAACACCGTTTCCAGGTATTGATTTCTCATATGGTCTCTAAAAAGTTTATTCATGTCTTCATATGCGGCTAAATGAGCCTTTTCGGAGCCTTGTCCTTCTTCCATCAACTCTTCTACTTTCTTGGTGTATTCTGGTTCGAGTTTGTCAAATGTTTGATTCATGATCAGCTTCCAAATAGACTCTTGGTCATCTTCATTGTCAGTGCTTTCGTCCGTGGACTCTTCCGACGTATTAAAGTCGTTACTTTCCTCGTTGCTATATGCAGATTCGTGATTGCTTTCTTCTGATACGTTGGACTCTGTATCCGATTCAGTTGGCGAAGTATCTTCCATGTCGTGTTTCGGATTCTTGTGGCGAACGAGATTGAAGTGACGATTGGTCGTGTGTTCACAAAGGTCGCAGTGATACATTATAGACGTCTTCCTCTCTCTGGATTCGAAGTACGAATGACGATATTTTGCAGAACAAAGCTTTAAATACGGTCAGATTTGGAATGTCGCTGCTCGCGTCCTCGTTTCACTGCTCATGTGCTCATTTCGCTGCTCGTGCTGCTCGCGTGCTCATCTCGGAATATTGCTGCCACTGCTGCTGCTGCCGCCGCCACCGCTGTGCGGTGGGAAGAGCGACAAATTCGCTGCTTAAGAGTATGTTCACGTGCTCATTCCGCTGCTCGTTTTCACTGCTCGTGCTGCTCGCGTGCTCATCTTGGGAATATTGCTGCTGCTGCTGCCGCCGCTGTTCGGTGTGAAAAGTGACAAATTCGCTGTTTAAAGGCATGCTCATGCTGCTCGTTTTCACTGCTCGTGTGG
Organism: Modiolus philippinarum; assembly: GCA_002080025.1. Lineage (NCBI taxonomy): Eukaryota > Metazoa > Mollusca > Bivalvia > Mytilida > Modiolidae > Modiolus > Modiolus philippinarum. The sequence goes on from MJUU01063325.1 coordinate 66,560, forward strand.
TCGTTTCGCTGCTTGTACTGCTCGCGTGCTCATCTCGGGAATTCAGCGGTAAGTGGTGGTGGTGACAAGTGCCTTGTATCTTGTGGTGGGAAAAAAGACATCACAAGAGTTTTTATTATTTTTTCTTTATTTTTTTTTTATTTTTTTTTTAATTTTTAAAAGTTTAATAGGAACCTCCCAGTCTCCATTCCCTAACCCATGACTGTTTTATGACGGAGAAAATAAAATATGTATATATGCAAATTAGTGTTTTATTCATTGCCTAATTGAATGAAAAGTATATAGATACATGAAACGAAGAGGAAAATGCACCACCTCAAGCGTCCCACCACTCTCACACCGCTTCACTACGTTTACGGTGCTCTACATTTGTGACGCTTGGGGTGGGGCATCCCAGGTTCAGTATTCTAATCAATATCTCTTTCTATTGGTTTATCCTGTTTTTAGTTCTCCTCTTGTGTTGTATTTCAATTCAGTCATTTTTTATCATTTTGTCCAGTACTAAATCTTTTTTTTCTGTATTGATGATTAATATAGAACCTTATCTAAGCATTTGCGTTGATATCGATTTATTTTTTGTTATACCATTTTACCCTTTCTCTTTTGTCTCAGTTATCTCCCCTTTGTTTTGTGTAATCTGGAGTCGATGTTTTGCCTTGTACTAACGTTACCCAAGTATTGTGTCTTTTTTTATTGTTTTCCCCCGTTCTGTATCATTATTGATTTTTAGTGCATTTTCCTCATCGTTTCATGTATCTATATACTTTCATTCAATTAGGCAATGACTAAAACACTAATTTGCATATATACATATTTTATTTTCTCCGTCATAAAACAGTCATGGGTTAAGGAATGGGGACTGGGAGGTTCCTATTAAACTTTTAAAAATAAAAAAAAAATTAAAAAAAATAAAGAAAAAATAATAATAAAAACTTGTGATGTCTTTTTCCCACCACAAGATACAAGGCACTTGTCACCACCAACACTTACCGCTGAATTCCCAAGATGAGCACGCGAGCAGTACGAGCAGCGAAACGAGCACACAAGCAGTGAAAACGAGCAGCATAAGCATGCCTTTAAACAGCGAATTTGTCACTTTTCACACCGCACAGCGGCGGCAGCAGCAGCAGCAGCAGCAATATTCCCGAGATGAGCACGCGAGCAGCACGAGCAGCGAAATGAGCACGCCAGCAGTGAAAACGAGCAGCGGAATGAGAACGTGAACATACCCTTAAACAGCGAATTTGTCGGTCTTCCCATCGCACAGCGGCGGCGGCGGCAGCAGCAGCAGCGGCAGCAATATTCCAAAATGAGCACGCGAGCAGCACGAGCAGCGAAATGAGCACACGAGCAGTGAAACGAGCACTGGAGAAGCGGCATTCCCAATCTGACCGTATTTAAAGCTTTGTTGTGTAAAATATCGTCATTCATACTTCGAATCCAGAGAGAGGAAGACGTCTATAATGTATCACTGCGACCTTTGTGAAAACACGACCAATCGTCACTTCAATCTCGTTCGCCACAAGAATCAGAAACACGACATGGAAGATACTTCGCCAACTGAATCGGATACAGAGTCCAACGTATCAGAAAGAAGCAATCACGAATCTGCATATAGCAACGAGGAATCTAACGACTCTAATACGTCGGAAGAGTCCACGGACGAAAGTACTGACGATGAAGATGACCAAGAGTCTCCTGGAAGCTGATCGTGAATCAAACATTTGACAAACTTGAACCAGAATACACCAAGAAAGTAGAAGAGTTGATGGAAGAAGTACACGGCTCCGAAAAGGCTCATTTAGCCGCATATGAAGACATGAATAAACTT
>MJUU01063326.1:20347-38271 GCA_002080025.1 Modiolus philippinarum
AATTTTTTTTTTATCATTTTGGCAGCCAAAATATTTTTTTCACATAAAATCAGATCCAAAATATTTTTTTTAGAAAAAAACCATAGCCCCCCCCCCCTTCAAGTTAAATGGTCGGTCCCTTACCGTTCACTGGGTCACAGACATCTCGGTGAGGTTCATTTTGGGGTGGACGTTCGTATGGTCTTCCATTAACAATCAGTTTGTCATAAACTAATTTCGCACGATGACCTTGCCGTTTTTGGTATTTCAAATCTGGTATTAGGGCTTTTCGACGTTCCACAATCTCAGTGGGATATTGTTGATTTACAGAATACTGCCTTTTGTTTTTCAATGCCTTCGGGACCTCATTAAGTACCCTTCGTGATCTGCATAATTGGTGAAGCGAGCAATAATGTTGCGTGGTTTCCCGTCATTTCTATGATTAAGTCGATGAACATTTTGGAAGTTAATATTAGTAGCATTTTCAATGCCAAGCTCAGTTTCAATAAAGTTTTTTAATACTTCTTCCGTATTTTCATCTTCACGCGTCTGCTCGATTCCCCCAAACAACAAATTCTATTTCATCGAGTGGGTCTTCAATTTTAACAAATCTTCTCTTAGGTTAGTGTTTTCATTTTCAAGGTATCGGTTGTGTCGTTCTAGTTTTTGAACCCTGTCTTCTATGTTGTGATGGTGTTGTTCTTCCCTCGAAATTGTTCTTGCCTGTTCTTGTTGTTTTGTTTTAATGTCATCAATTTCATTTCTCATATCAATAATTGTTTTTTCAAATGTATCTAGTTTTCTGTTCATAACATCAAGAACATCAAGTTTTGGCAATTTGTCACAGAGAATATTGTCGAATTTTTCAAGTCTCTTATTTATCATATCAATATTTCCGAGTAGAGCTTGTACGTTAATCGGAGGTCCCATCGAGATTAAATATACATAAAGGCAATAATGCATTGTCCCTGATTAAAGGGATTCGGTAAGTCGATTGCCCGGTTGATAGCTGGATTGATTTCACACATGTAACTCAGAACTGATATGATGCAAAAAGCGTAAAGTTTGATTGCAAAATGCAACACTTTAATCACAACTTATTTTTAATTGAAAAATATTGTAAGATAGGTCTATTTTTATATTTTATTACAATATCAGGGAATTTAATATAAAAAAAAAGCGGAAATATTTTATTTTGGAATTTAAAGAGGAGGAACTAGACCAAAAAGTGAATATTTTGGTTGCATTGTTATAGTGACTTACCTCTTCTCTTTAACAATAAAATGCCACACTTTAACATTGACTTATTTTGATTTTCAAAACACTTAAATAAAGATTAAAAATTAAACTTTCTCATAATAACAGGAATATTGAAAAAGATTATGGAAAACTTTTTTAAATATCTGATAGAAAATTTGTCGCAGTACTATTCTTTGTTAAAATAATTGACTAGTCGTACTCTGCAATCCGCGTATGCGCACAGCGGGATGGGACGAAAAGTGCTATATGAGGCCCAAATTTTCGGAGTTAACTACTATTGCGAGGGTGAAAAACGAAGAACAGGACATCACCGTGGACCAGAGACTTGCTAACTTCTGTTGTCTCTAACTAAAACCCCGTAATAAGAACATAAAAGGTATGTCCTAAATGGAAAAAAATTAACGTTAGGTGTATACGCAAAAATTACAAAATCAATTGGTAAATAGATAATGAACAAAAAGACAAACAACGGACGATTAGTTAACATAAAAGCAAATTCTAATCTACGGTGTTCTGTACCGAGGTGATGGATGATTCGCTGTTCAAGCATACGTCTATGATCACGACCTCCTTCCATTTTAGTTAGAACAGTGACCTGTAGATCATGCTGGCTGTGTCCAGGAAGACAAAAATGATTGCCGACTAGGCGGTCTAGTTTATTTCACAGGTAAAACCGTCATAAATTGTAAATACATTGTCTGTGCCGCGGACTTCGCTAGTTTCCAATACAAAAGGACAGGTAACACATCTGGCTCTCTTGCATCATCTTGTTCCCCGATAGTCAGCAATAACTGTTCTTGGTTTGAGAGCACTGTTGACTAAATGCTAACTAGCGAAGTCTGCGTTCTACCTTTTCGATATTCAATATTAGATTTTGTATTTCCAACACATTTTCATTTCATCCCGAAGATAAGATATCAACCTGGGAAATGTAATGGTTTAAATCAAATTACAACACGTGACACTAATCGCACAGATCAAATTTAATCAACGTAATAATCAAAAATCAAACTATCTAATTATATATACCTGTAATTATATATACATACCTATTCATTCAATATCAAGAAATTAGCAATATGCATTCGGGGATTTAACTTCTTTTTAAAGTAAGAATTTTTAATTTTACGTTATTCATGTCATTAACTTAGTTCTTCTTTTAAAACATACACCAACGGTAATTATTTTGAAATGATATAGTTCATTTGTGACCATAAACATGTCATTCAGTATTCCGTATTACATGTAGGTTCTGTATAAGGCTATTAAACAAATGGGAGAGCTGTTATTTTTTTTTTTTTTTTTTTTTTTTTTTTTTTTTANTTTTTTTAAATGTACTGAAAGCCTTCTTATTTGGTTGTTTGAAAGAGATTGAATGTAATCTATACTCAGAGATATTACGGCAATGGAATAGCTGGGGCCAAAAGTTAAATCAATCTATGTTTTTTTACCATAATTATTTTACGTCAATTCTGCTAATTTTTCTTTCTTCCAGATTGCATATTATCTTTGGTGATATCTTGCTTTTTTTCTATGCTTCTGACTTTGTCTAACCTCAAAAGTGGTTACCTACTTAGACATAGTTATAATATATTTTGTATTAAGATCTACCTTTTCATCTGTTTAAATCGCAGACAGGTTCCATTTTTTTGTGTCCTTGGCTGCTTTTAAAATATAATAAGATTAATAATAATAATTAAAGATTAATAAAATGGTTCTTATTCGAGACACATGTATATCGAGGTCAATTTTGGTTAGCGTAGTTGTCTTGTGATCGTTTACATGTTCTGTTCATATGGATTTGGTACTAGTAATCAGATATGCCATAAATCTTTGATTTTCAAATATTACAATTCTGTGATTTTAGGTTTATGCTTCCGAGTTTATTTTTGTAATATTGTAATATTGAATTACGTAATTCCGACGTTCTTTCTTTTGCCTTGTCTCTGGACTTTGATTTATGTAATCTTTTGCTCAGTTCCCGGATTTCTACTGCCCTTTTTTTAGAATGATAATAAAGAACGCTTCCGAAAATCTACGTTGTTTCTGTTGAGCCATTTCCAACTTTATTTCAGTTTTAAGTATTATAACAATTGCTCTGCAAACTAAAAACAATTAACTGGAGAAAGTTAGTCAATCACTATGAGGCCTCCCAAATAGTGACGGGCCTATGAAACTGACAAAATGTTCTTCCAATTTTCTGACAGATATCAAACTGATTTTATCCTTAAACTGTATAAGAAATAACTAAATACCGAAGTTACTATGAATTTATTTTAGATTATTTTTACACAGACCCCATTTCTTTTCTAGAATGCGTACTGAATAATTATTAAACAATGTTTATCTTTTAAAACTTCAAAAAATACCTTGATTACGTTTTAAGGAAATATATATCAGGAAAGTAAAAGCTGCACAAAACTCTATGGAGGTTCTGGCGAAACAAAAAAAAGCAACTCAAAACTCAAAAACTAGATCAGTGACCTATGAACACATATAGAACTATATAGATTCCTTGAATATAGATACGATAAGCACATTCAAAATTGTTTCAGGTCACATTCAAATTAGTACTTATATATACCGACAACAATTGTTGACTGTGACAAACAATATGCTTCGGAACGGTAAAAATATTCGAAAATTGCTAAAAGTCCTTTAATATACTTAAATGCTGTTCAAACAAATATTATAGAAATGAAACAAGTCAAGAATTTTACGTGAACTCTGCTTTTGCACCGTTTTTTAAAAATAATAGAGAATTTATTTTAAGTTCTTTAAAAACAAACAAGAATAAAAAGTTCTTCAGGACTATTTTCAAACATTATTTATCAATTCTAATATGTCGCTCTTATTCCGCTTTATGAACAAACAGATATTCTAAATCCAACAGAGCCCGTATTGAACAACATTAAAACATCAATAATGTTCGCCTAGCCTATATCATTTACTAATATTTTATAGAAATATGTCATGTTACTGAGTGGTATTTGTCAAAAAAATACTGACTGAGATTCTGAACATGTTTCCCGAACCTTTAATTCCACCAAATATCTTTCTCCTTTTCGTATTGGAGATTTCTACTTTGAAGTTTTAACGGATGATAATATAAAATCGTTCCTTGTTTTTAATACATGTTTTGTTGTAAAGGGGGTGTAAATTCATCTATATCTCTCGTTTTGCATTCAATCCTAAAATACACTTTTTAATCATTCTTAAAATGAAATAAAAAAGTCACGATTTTTGAAATTCAGGAAAATGTGTACTTGTTAAAGATTCGTCTGACTCTGGATATTTAATAAAAATTTTTTAAAAAATACATCTATTGATAGGAATGGTGAAAATGAACTAACCAATCAAAAGCCAGTATTATAACATAAGCTGGAATTATGTTAAAAAGTTAACTTTTTGAACAAATGGATCACTGAAATAGCCACATCAAATAACTAGAGGTTGTCGGAACGACAGCTATCCCCGCACTCCCTGTTTGACACCCTCTGGGCAAAATATTTCTTATATTTTTGAAATATAAAAATTATTTATAGTAGTTATTTTTACAAAAAGAATTTAAGGATATATGGTTGTTAGGCAGAATTCCAAAAAATAAGTGGTCTTTGAGACTTCCAGTAAATTTACCAATATTGGAATCAAATATTTTTGAAATCAAATGGATTAAAATGTTTGTCCTAAACTAAACAAGTATGGTTTCTAGGTAGAATTCCAAAAAAATATGTGATCTTTGAAACTTTCAGGAAATATACCAAAACTGGAGTCAAATAGTTTTTTGAATCCAATTGATGAAAGTGTTTGTCCTAAATTAAAGAAGCTATTTAAGTATGGTTGCTAGGTAGAATTCCAAAAAATAAGTGGTCTTGGAGACTTTCAGGCAGTTTACCAATGTTGGAATAAAATATTTTTGAAATCCAGTTTAAATATTTGTCCTAAACTAAAAAAATATTTAAGTATAGAAATCGGAAAAATAAGTGGTATTTGAACTTTGAATCGCATTTTAGAATTCTAATTATTTAAAATATCGTTTTCTGTTAAAAAAAAGAAGATTGCTAATATTCATGATTATATGCTAAAATTTCAAAAAATATGAGTCTTTGACATTTTCAGAAAATTGACCAAAGTTGGAACCGGAATCATAATACTGAGAGCTCATTGCAAATCTACAGACTATATGCAACAATTCTGCATAAAGATTTTATGAATAAATCCAAAAATGTAGGAGGAGTTTGTGTCGCATGCCACATGTGTCAAAATCCACACCTTTGGGCCTTTGTCAAAATTAACACCCTGGGGCGTCTTGTTTGCACCAAGATAAAGATAAAAAATCTCAAAGCTTATCTACAGACTATATGCAACAATTCTACAACAAAATTAAATTCATAAATCGATGAATGTAGGAGGAGTTTGTGTCACATGCCACATGTGCAAAAATTGACATCTCAGGGCCTTTTGTTTGCACCAAGACTAATATAAAAAATCCGAAAGTTTATTGCGCATCTACATACTTTATGCAACAATTCTACATCAAAATTAAATCCCTTAATCCAAAAATGTAGGAGCAGTTTGAGTCACAAGAAAAGTGTGACGGACGGACTGACGGACGGACGGACAGACGGAGGGTTCGAAAGTGCGGGGATAATAACATAAGAAATTTGCAACTGACTTGAAAACACGGAACTGAAATTACCAGCAGAAATTGACCAAGCCGTTACTTAGCAACAAGTGTTTCTTGTGTTATGAAATCTTATCGGTGTACATGTACCACATCAGAATAAGTTTAATAACAAAAGTTTTATTTGTTCTCGTTATCAAATTCATATTTAAAAAAATATATGTGTTTGTTGGTTTTAAATATAACTCAATGAAACAGACTTGCAATATTTCTAAATCAATAAATGACAAAAAAGTCACTGTCAACCTGTTTTCTGCATATGCGCATTTCGACAACTCACGCCCCACCAGCGCAGATAAATGTAACCAGCCGCATATGTATACCCGCTTTGATCGATTTTAAAATAGCCGTAATGGCGTAATAGATATTTTCATAAAAGATTATATTATTTCATTGGCTTATTAAATGTATTAGGACTTCATATAAATAAAATGACGAATGTGAATTTCCCTGTGTCAGTTAATATTTTTGGCATGCAGTTTTCCGACATCTCAAATTCAATATTGTCCTCTAATTGTTCTAATTGTCAAGATTTAAGTTAGACATATTAGAATAGAATTAGATTATTGCAATTGGGCTCTATGCGAATTATGAAATGGTCAGACCTTATATTTGTCTTCATTTTATAACTCGGTATAAAATATTGACAAATATAAGGTCTGTCCATGTTCTAATTCGCATACAGCCCGCTTGCAATAATCTTTGTCTTAATTGAAATACTGAAAGTTGTGTCCATATTTCAAAACCGGGGTTTTTTCTGGCTATAGATGAACGTAGTGATGAAAAATGGAGTGTACTTCAATAAAAGATCACTTGCAAAATGTTCTCTTTGAATGCCAAAAATAAGGGATTATATCAATCGTTCAGTTGATTGAACAAACCATATTTCTACATTTAGATTTAATAGAATAAAATCAATGAAAATGTTGCTTTGTTTGCTTTTATTACCGTCTTTTTAGATATAATTGAGAAAAGTTTTTTTTTCAAAAAGTCTGACCTCGCTATTTTAAGATACCAATACAAAATATTTTTGCATAATGAATGTTTAAAAACTGTGGTCATTTTATTGTGAGAAAGGGATTATTAATTCGCTTCGTGAGACAAAATGCAGCTTTGAATATCTTATTCACAACAAAAATAACACTACATATTTTTATCATCTGAAAAGTGTTAACTCTAGTATCCGCCAAAATCTGAAAAGGATAATTGAATAACATATTTTTATTTAACACGAGAGGTTGTATGTGTGATTTTTTTTTTAATCACAACAGTCTCAATATTGATAAATGATAAGAAACTTTATTATACATTATGCAAATTTCTTTTATTATCCATAAATTTCAATGGACAAGCGGTATTTGTTTATTTTTAATTATCTTCGTAAGCCCCTCCCATCCCTTACAACGTGTTATAATTTTAGCAACGGATGTTAATGTCGTAAATTGACACCCGCTCAGCCCGAAGTTTGTCAATCGTGAAAATTAACATCCGCTCCGACCGAAGTCTACCGAATATTATTTACACTTAAAACAAACATGTGACATGTAATGTTATTTTTTCTTATGTTATTGTTGTAGTTTTTTAAGGTCTTTCCCACTTTTGTGGAAAGACCTTATTGTATTTCTTCTGATTATCATTTTTTTCTTTTTTTTTCTTCCAACATTTGCAAAAAAGTCTTAAAAGATATCAACTTGATACTTTGTACCATTATTCAGAAATGGCCGGGCTTGACCAGACTGACCCTGTGAAGCCGATCTATTTTTAGTAACAGAGTTACATCACCAAACATGGTAAACCTTGTAAGCAGATTAACTCGGGAACCATAAAAGATAGCTGATGAAGTGTAATTTGAAAAATGTTCGTTAGGTCATGACAAAAGTTTGGTACATTTGGTCCGAAATTGTCCGATGGACCATTCTGGAGTTATGCCCCGCAAAATTTGATGCTTTTTTTAACAATGATTTTCTCCCAAACCGGAAGTGATAGAGACATGAGACCTACACCATTGTTCTTGATTCCGCAGGGGCTATTTGAAAAGGTCAAGGTCAAAGGTCATCGGTGACCTTTATTTTGACCTCTAGGTTTGTTAGTGGATTAACTCGTAAACCCTAACAGATGGTTGATGAAATGTAATGGAGAAAATGTGTGTCTTGTTGAGATCTACATTTGTTACATTGGGTCCAAAATCATTGGACCAGCCGTTTTGGGACTATGGACCAAAAACTGATTTTTGACGTCTAAATTTGGGGGTTTTGCTTATAGCTCAAATACCATTGAAGATACAAACATATATTCATACAAAAAATGTTCTGGTAGACTTGACCTTCAAAATGACGTCAAGGTCAAATGTCTAGGTCACATTGAAAAAATGTATTTCATGTTAAAGAGTCTATAAATATACATATTAAGCTTAGAATGTTGGTTTTCCCTATGAATCAATAATGAGAACTTTCTGACGCAACTTTTGGAAAGACCTATCAATAGTTCTCCGAACGATTGACGTACTAGTTTTTCTTTCTTTTTCTTTTTTACGCTTGGGCAACTCGGCATTCAGTATAATAAAAATAACCTAATGCCCTTGGGTGAAGATGTTAGGGCTATTAACATACTCTGAAAAATTTATCACCTGCGTGTCGGATCATAATTTGTTACCTTGTGTGTTAATCTACCTTAACATCTTCATTCAAGGGCAAAGATATTTATATAAACTCAAAGGAAAACATGTTTTTTCCATTCATAAACATAAACATAGTCATGATAGTGTTATTAAGCTATCAATCAATCATTGTTTTGTGTATATAGCATTGGTATTTAAAATAAGAAAATTACAAGGACACAAATCATGTAGATATTTTATTGAAAAAATACACTTTCAACGATCTTCAGTTACTAAACGACCAAATTATATATCATATTAAGTAATTTTTCTGTCAACCGTTAACTGTCATAATTATTTGAATTATAGAAATAATATTATATATTATTTAAAAGATATAAAGCTTTTGAAGGATACAAATTTTCCTTTTATGTCTCGCACGCAAATACTGCACATAAGAAAATACTTAATATGCTCATATTAAGCAAAAGCATATCATAGCAATTAACCTTTAACCTTGTACACCTGAAAAGCGATTATAGGTACGTCTAGTTTATTGGTACGTTTAGTAATGGCTAAAATGCACAGGATATAAGAATTAATACCCCGCCAACTATTAATATATGGAAAATTAGTAATAACGAAATTACCTAACAGAATTGCCAAGAGCTAAATTCCAAAGGGTCAAAAAGACAAAGCAGGTGGAAACCACTGGGAAAATTGTCGACCGCAATGGTCATGACTTGGTACAGGCAAATCAAAAGAAATGGTGGATTAAAGCGATGTAATGGCGTGCAAAACCTCCCTTTCCATTGCAGTAGTGTACGGGAGCAACTCAACAGCAAATTCAATTGACAGGTTGTAAGACAATTTTCATTACAGTAATAAATTAATAACGGTTTTGAAAGGCCTGATTGGTGACCGATTTGTAAATGTTATTTTCTTATCCTAAAATAAAACCAAATAAAATCCATGGTACATATTAAATCTCTTACCCCCAAACATGACAAAGGTTAAAGTTTGAAAAAAAACATGTTTATCAGATATTCCAACTGCAAATCTATAAAACAAACATCATTGACAAAGACAAATCTAAAATTAACAGTGTGATATGCAAGACATCACAGAAAACAAAAGCACTGACAAAAACTGTCAAGCGCAATGGTCCTGACTTGGCACAGGCATTTCAAAAGAACTAGTGGATTAAACCGATTTTATGGCGCGTCAAACCTACGCCTTCCATTTTGCCATTATCTTGTCGATTTCCCCTAAAACGTAAAGAATGTAAGTTACATCACAGCTTTTCTTGACCTTTAATCAGATTCTTTCATTTTTTAACGTTTCCAAAGAAAACGAGGATAAGAAATGTCCAAAGTAATATGCTGTTTGCGAGTAACGCCATATCTAGATATCAAGCATTCAAATCTATCAAAAAAATTCTTAAATGAATTTAAGAACTTATGAAACCTGTAAACCTGCTGCAAAAGTTTAGCTGTGATAGTAACTTTACGTTTTTAAAAAAAGATTAGAACGCCCACGTGCGAATCGTATCAGTTGAGAAATATACACCCCGCAGGATGGAGCTAGAGAAATGTCGCTGTCAAGAAAAGGGAAATTAGTAAAAGCGAAATCAATACCATCCCTTTTATCATATATTTTAGTTTTTTATTTTACCGGAATCAATAATGATAATTAGATCCAGAAAAGAGCAGTATTTTGAGTGATTGCTTTATTTAATTTCAGATCTTGTGGGGAAAATGATGTCTACATAATCTAAAAACCAGGGATTGTCAATAGTAAGAATATCGTCAATATTCCTGCTGTTATCAATGAAAATAGAAATCAGTTTAGCAGGGTTTAGTATGGCTGCGCTTTGAATTTTTTTCCATGAAGTCTATTTTGTAAAAGAACAGAAAAAGATCTACAATGAAAAGTGCAAAATCCCCATGGGAATATCAATGACCTTTTGGTAAATAGTGTTGTCAGAAATAACAAAAATGTTGTCAAGAAAAAGATTGAGTGCATTAATCATATCACCACATGTCTAGGAACAATGGCTATTGTAGGTAATATTAGAGAAAATCCTTGCTTTTTGTTGGTACAAATGATCTGCAGACCTGAAAATTTAAAGCTCATTTAATAAGTTTACCCAATTTGGATTTAATCAAGTTATATGGAAGGGTTGTATAAAGTGTGGAAAATCATAAATGTCAATGGATGAGACTAGCCTTTCAGTATAACGAAGTTTCTCTAAAACTTCAATAGAATTTTTCACACTCCAAAAGTAATTTACACCAGAGTTTTGATAAGTTTTTTTCAAAGTATTTAATAACCAACCCCTTTATAAAAATAACTGAACTTGTTAAATGGATGGATAAATTAGTGGTAGAATATTTACTATGCGAAAGAAAACGATACTCGAATGAATTTTTTTCAGCTTAAGAACCTAGTACATGGTAAGCAAGGTTTTATCTTAAGATGGAAAGAATGTCATTTACTATTCAAGACTCATTTATATACGACATTATATAAAACTTCCCGTCATAGTTAGTGAGAAACTAAACTTATCACAAAACCTTAACATTTTCATTTGACCCTGGAATTGATATCACAGACAAAAGCCATATAGCAGACTTTTTATGTACTACCCAAGACTAACATATACTACTCAACAAAAGCAACGATACACAATTATATTTTTGTATTTCGCAATTAGAAATTTTGATATCAATGTATTTATATATTCAACGCCAACATTCATTTGTTAATTCAATTTTTAAATCAGTTCCGAAACGGATACAATGAAAATCCGGAATTGCAGTTTTTCGTCCGATGATCGAGTTTGCCGATTACTGATGGATGATTTAAATTGTTGGATGTCCCTAATTGGGACACTTCATGATGTTAACAATTTGCCATCTTAAAAAGTGGAAAACAATGTCCCGTTCAATCCAAAATCAACGTGAATAATGACTTAGCGCTGTAAGAACGTCGATCTTGATTTTAACCCTCGCAATTCATTGCTATGTGAAAAGAAGAACAAACTAAAGTCTTTCCGAGAATCCAAAGGAAATATACACATCAAATTATAAATCAAGTGACAGCAGGTCCCATCAGACGTCACAACGTCAAGATCGCATAATACGCGTTTTACCCTTATGAGATCGGTAGTTGAAAACGGAAAATTGGCCCGAGAAAATCATGGTCGACAAAGAAACAGAAATTTGACATCAGTCGGAACGAAAATTTGATGGTTTGGTAAAAAGAAAAGGTGGACATACTCACTATTTACGCCTGCATACAGAAATTCCGGAAAATGTCTGTGTATCGTTTCTTTTGTTGAGTAGTATATATACAAAATATCATTGAACTACCACTAAGAGTTACTGAGAAATTGACCTAATCACAATCACTAGACGATAAAATTGAGGTCAAGGACAAATGCCATGTTACAGACTGTCATGTCTTACATACGAACAACCTACCTATCAAATTACATTGGCCTACAACTAATAGTTACTGAGAATTTAAACTTATCAAAAAAACTTAACTTATTTAATGGACCGTGAAATGAGATCATACACACACAAATCATGTAAAAGCATGTACTTCTTGAGCCTAACCCACATACCATATATCCTTGACGTACCGTACAAAGTTACCAAGAAACTGATGTAATCAGAAAAACTAAACATGATAATTAAACCATATAATTTAGGTCTTGGCAAAACCACATGAAAGACTGTAATGTACTATGCAAGACCAATCCTAATACAACATATCATCAAACTACCCCTCATAGTTAGTGAGAAACTAATCACAAAACTAAACATTTACATTTAACCGCGAAACTGAGGTCACAGACAAAAGCCATATGGCAGACTGTCATTACTTCCCCAGACTATCCTATACACAAAATATCATTGACCTACCACATATAGTTACTGAGAAATTACCTAATCACAAACACTTAACATGCTCACTAGACGTTGAAATTGAGGTCAAGGACAAAAGTCATGTGACAAACTGTCATGTCCTACCTAAGACCAGCCTACATACCAAATTTTATTGGCCTACCACTAATAGATACTGAGATACTAAACTTATCATAAAAGTTTAACATCTACATTAGACCTTGAACTTAGATTACGCACAGAAACCATGAATAGAAATGTCATGTTCTTCTTATGACTACCCCACATACCAAATATCACTGACGTACCATAAATAGTTGCCAAGAAACTGATGTAATCAGAAAAACTAAACATGATCAATAGACTATATAATTTAGGACCTGGACAAAAACTATATAAAAGACTGTAATATACTATGAAAGACCAACCTAAATACTACATATCATTAAACAACCCATCATGGTTAGTGAGAAACTAAACTAATCACAAAAACTTAATATCATTTGACCGTAAAATTGACGTCACAGTCAAAAGCCGTATAGCAGACTGGCATGTTCTACTAAGGACTAACCTATATATTAAATATCATTGACCTACAACATATACTTACTGACAAAATGACCTAATCACAAACACTTAACCTGCTCACTTGTTAAGTTGAAGTCAAGGACAAAAGCCATGTGACAGACTGTCATGTTCTACCTAACACCACCAACCTACATACCAAATTCATTAACCTGCCACGAATAGTTGCTGAGAAACTCAACTAATCTCAAAAACTGAACATATTAAATGACCGTTAATTGAGTACACACACACAAACAATGTTAAAGAATATCATGTACTTCTTCAGACTAACCCACATACCAAATATCATTGACGTACCATAAAAAGTAACTGAAAAACTGATGTAATCAGAAAAACTAAACATGATCACTAGTCCATATAATTTAGGTCTTGGAAAAAAAACATATAAAAGACGCAATGCACTATGCAAGACCAACCTATATACTACATAATATCAAACTACCCCTTATAGTTAGTGAATAACTAAAATAATCACAAAAACTGAACATTTTCATTTGAACGCGAAATTGAGGTCACAGAAAAAAGCCATATATCAGACTGTCATGAACTACCTAAGACTAAACTATATACTAAATATCATTGACCTACCACATAAAGTTACTGAGAAATGACCTAATCACAAACACTTAACATGCTCACTAAACGGTAAAATTGAGGTCGAGGACAAAAGTCATGTGACATACTGTCATGTCCTTCTTAAGACCAACCTACATGCAAAATTTCATTAACCTTCCACTAACAGGTACTGAGAAACTAGACTTTTCACGAAAAAAAAATAATTTATTCAATGGACCGTTAAATTAAGGTCACAGACAAATGACATATACCAGATTTAAAAACTTAACATGAAAGTTTACGCCGCTGTCGCCGTCATACATTAAAGGCCTTTGTCTCGCTTACTGTACCTTTCAACGCGGATGAGACAAAAATGTAACATACCGTCGAACAGAAAAGCGGTGTTACTTTTTTTCTTATTTTCCCTGTGTAATTGTTTCATTTTCAAAAGTCATCGTTTTTTTTCTTTCTATCTTTGTGATTTGTCATCGTAGGATCCTCTTTTATTTTTTTTATTTCTAAATTCATTTATTCCCAAAATATTTAGCGCAGATGTTTTGTGAATATACATCAGCAAACGAATATCAAAGCACAAATTAGGAAAATCAAAAATCAAAATCACGGCAATAAATATTCAACACGAATTGAAACAGCATGAAAAATGGCAAAGCAAAAGCAATAAACGAAAATGAATAAGAACTCCACAAGACTAAAGCACTATCAGTGCGATCCCGTTCAAAAATTTGAGGTATCATCAGATGCTCCGCAAGGGTAAGCATGATCCTACTCCACGCGTCACACTGCCAGTGAATAGTCCAGTAATAAACTCTGGATCTACCCAAAGATATTTTTCATCATCTGTGAAATACAAGCACAGTAACTGCTTGTCAAATTACGGTGACGACCGTCAAACTTCTGTTCTGACAATTGCAACAGTGATTGAACATACATTTGATGCGTAAGTTTTTGAGACAGTAATTTTGCTCAATTGACAAAATCGCTGTACAAACTACAGAATCAACAAAAGTGAATGAGTTGTGAAATGTAGACGCAATATGCCGGAGATGTGAAAATATTACTGCTCAAAACGGGAAGTTAACTATTGGAAAGTCAAAATCATCAAGCTTGATGTAAAGTTTTGTTTTCAGACGTCCAGAGTTGTCAATGTAGAGATATATATCCGAGTTCGATGCTGATGATGCTGTATCAGTGGTCTCTTTACTTTCGAGTTCATTTGGGTTTATAATATGAAGTGTATCCTTAAATTGAGGATTGTTTAATGAAAGAACATTATATATATATATCGGAATCTGAAGTTAAAGGACTTGGCTAGCTTATTGGTTTTTTTTCTAAATTAGCCCGTGTATTAACCTTGCTTCATACATATACATAAACAAATCTGCTAAAAGTGGCACACAGTTAGTCCCTATAAGTATCCCTTTTGTCTCCTGGAAAACCTGTCCTCTAAATTCTGTAAAGATGTTATCAATCTAGAATTGCAGCATTGCGATGACATTCTCTTTTGTATACTTCTTCTGAGAATTAGTGTGATGTTATACAAAATAGCCCTATCTTTACCTAAAAAATAACCAATAATATAGCAAAATATTATCAGATCCTTTATTATGTTTCCTAGAAATACGACAAAAAAACTTGTGAAAAAAATAAATAATTGTCTTTTAATGATCATTACATATATATTATGATTATTATTATTACTAAAACACAACATAAAAGCCTGTTGAAAAAGTGTTTTTTTTGCATAATTAATAATGCCACTTTGAAATGAAAGTGCAAGGTCAAATGCTAGAGTATACGGCCTGTGATTATAGTAACATTACAATTCACTAAACATCAACTTCACATCCAATAAGGTAAAAAAAAATAATAAGCTAAGAAAGTAAAAGATCGCAAAAAAAAAATCAGATTCATTTTGAAGTCATTTTGAAGGTCAAAAGTCAATAATTTGTAAAGAAACACATTTATGGATGATATATATAAATCAAGATAAAAAAAACTGTGTCGGTAAAGACAAAAAGAAAAATAATGATAATAATAAAATTCAAAAACCTTATATTAAAACATTTAATTTTCATGGAAAATGTACTGAAAAGATCCAAGCAGTTTAAAAACTGCTGTTTGACTGGTCTCAAAAAATATTTTTCTAAAAAATAAAAGTTGGTAACATTCTCGTCTACCGGATATTGTTAAAAGTGTTATATTAATACCAAATCTACTATCAGAAATTCTAAAGGAAATTTGATTTCTATTTTTATTTAATTTGCTTCCAATAATAATTGTGACAAGATCAACAGAAATGTATCTATGACCGTTTTGCTTCGGTATTCGTTTGCAAATGTTTTCAAATAACAACGAATGTTGACTAAAGGTCCGACATATATAGTTATTAAAAAAATGAAATAACATTTCTTAGAACGAAACGTATTACATCTTCAAAATAAAGCTGCATGGAAAGAGGTTGTTTTTTTTTTCTGTCTGGTTTCCAAAGAAAATGTTTTTCTCTGATTACTGTGAATTCATTTTATTTCGTTGGTACCAATTTTCGTGGGTAGAGAAAAAAAGACATTTCGTGGTGTACGTAAATTCGTGGATTGCCACTTGTTCAAAGAAAAAAAAAATTTTTAAACTTTAATTTAATAAAATAAAGATTATAAAATTCATGGCTTCAGTAACTTCAGTATTGATGTCATAACACCAAAATTTAGAAGTGTACCTGTAATTAAAGTGTCACCTGTAATAAACAATTCATAGTAATGTGTAGCTATTTTGTAATTAGGTAACCATCTGACATAACCTGACTCCATTCGTTATTTGTAAAAAGACACCTGTATTGATTGCAAAATAAACATGTCTTTTTCAGCAGAACATAATTAAAACTTTAAAAGTTTAATTAATAATATGATATAAAAACTGAATTGAGATGGTTCTTGTCCAAACTTCTTAACTATAAATCAACACTTTAGCGTAATTGAAAAACAAAACAGGAAGCCAGTTACCGCTAATTTGTAAACTGGGAAACACTTGGAAATAAAGCAATTTAACTTATTTTGCTGCTATTAAAGGTTCAAGAGAATGCATATCTACATATTGTTGGATATATCAGTTAGTTAGTTTTGGCTCAGCTACAAGTGCAAGGTTTATGGCTTTCGTTGATCAGGTCCTTCATTATGTTCATTCATTTGTGTTTGAAACTTGCACAAGAAAATCACATTTCGTTGAGTATTTAAATTCGTGGTTTGGGGACACCCACGAAAACCACGAAAATTGGTACCCCACGAATAAAAATGAATTCACAGTATTAGTGAAAACTTTTACCCTATAACTGAAACATTTACATACCACCAATATCATTTTAACATCCATATTGCTTGGCCTTGATTGTGAAAATTAATTAAATATAACAAAAAATATATTCTAAAAAGTTCTTTACCTTGAGCCATTTAATTCTCAAGGATTGAAGACATTCCTCGAGTTCTCTCTCTTCTTACGACTTTTCTTTCAACCAAGAAAAGCTAGCATTACTCCTGGATGCAAAATATAAGATTTTGAGAACTCTTCTTTTTCTTTATTTTGTATCAGTCGATTTAAGCTATTTGATAATACTGGAATGGGCCATCTTTCTACAACTTTCTCTATGGATTTTCATTCTGTCGATAGAAAATTTTATTCCTAAATAATTCATTAATAAAGTTTTATGCAACACTTTTTTTAAACAAGTAGTAAAATGACAGGACAACAAAAGGATGAAGGACAACAATAAAAGCGTGGCCCCTTTAATCTAGTTTACAGTGTATTTGTAGAGACTTTGTCTCATATGCATTATTCCATATTCCTTCACTGCTTAAACGTAAAAAAAGAATTCAGATTAATGACTTTTGAAAAAAACCGTTTGTTTGTGCAATTAATAACATATATTTTAGAAGCAAAAAGACTTCAAAAATGTTTCTGTCTTCGTCATGTTGCATTTTTTTTCTCAAAGTTCAATCAAAGATAACACTCAATTTTGATCTTTTATATGTTGATCCTTTTTTCATCATTTAATTTAGTCGCCATGGTTATAAAGTTTTTTAATTGCTGATTTGCTTTTACATTGTTCAAAATATCATCGAATATACGGGAAATTAGTTTTATGTCAAGTTACCTCTTCATTTATTCTGCAAATTAGTAAAAGTTGTAAATACGTTCTTGTTCACTGTCATAATTACTGTAATAATTACTATTTTTCAAATAGCTCAGCTTCAGATTTTCGATTTAAGGTAGATAGACACTAATGTTCATCTCCATGAGATTTTGTTAAAAGTCGGCTCAGCTGAAGAACAAATCTTAC
>MJUU01063327.1:13011-33115 GCA_002080025.1 Modiolus philippinarum
CAACGATACGAACTTGGGACAGCCTGACAAGGTACTGGCACAAGTAATAGCCAACGGTGGTGTTAAAAAGGTTTATATAATTCTCCGATAAGCATGATCGTTTTCACACGTCACACTAGTAACGCTGTCAACTAACGTCTGTTCGACGTCTGATCTTAAATTATGTAAAATTATCACAAAAACTTTGCCACCCACTTGAATTTCAGTACTGATGTATACAGTTATTGATGATATTTTGGAATGCTCTGTTTTTTCAAGACAGTTCAAGTCATTAAGCAAGACAACAGCACGTCTGATAGAAAAATCAACATAGAGTATATATTAATCTCTGCATGTTAGAACTTATATCAGAGCCACAAATATTTTAAACAATACAGGAGAAACAACATCATTTTTCTGTTTTTTTAATAAATATTATGTCTGCATTTTGTATCTATCGCAAGTTCTCACTTACAATTTGCCTTCCAAAAAATATTTTGGAGCTGAGTTAATGTGAAAAAAATATTTGGCTGCTAAAATGATGAAAAAAATATTCTGAAGGAGGCTTTCTGCCCTAAAAAATAATGCTAATTTTGAAAAAAAAAATTGTCGATACAAGTGAAAAAAAATCATACCCCCTCCCCTTTCAAGTTAAATGGTCGGTTCCTTATTACCAGACAATAATGGTATAAAAGGAAGAACAATTTCCATTGCACTGTGCATTTTTCACAATGGAATATCAGTTATTTTATCTCTTTTCTATTTTCTTTAATTTTGCATGACTCAATGTACTGTTTTCATTTGAAAAGTTTATTACACTCTGTTATTTACCGCCTTTTCTCTGAAAGGTTTAGTTTAACATTTTATATATGTTATGTTGCAAAACAGAAATGAAAAGAGATATTTTCAATTACAATCACCTAATTTTGAATCTTATATTTTAGATATATCACCATTCCTTACGCCGACAGTCTGATGAAAAAATCTTCACCGCTCAATATAGAAATACATTTATGGTAACTGTTGATCTTTTTGATCCTGAGTCGAATAATGCTTCTACACAAGACAACATCATAGCGAGAGGATATGAAATCAGTTTGTCATATGATGGAATAAATTTTGGCAGCAGTGTAACTCTCATTATATACGATGAAGCTTGTTACACCTGTAGTCAACCACCAGTTTCATGTCGAGGCTTGGTATGTGTTGTTGTTTATTTGACATATCTATCAATACAATTACATTTTCATTAATAAAAAAACAAAGTTACTGTACATTTAGTTTCGGCATATGATCAATTCGACAACATATGTCTCCTCAGTGCAAATGAAATCAAAACATTTTGAAGACCATAAACTAAAATTTTGTAAAATCTGATTGAGTAAAAAATTACCAAAATAGATCTATATAGAAAACCAAAAGCAGCTAAATATACAATAGGGCGATACTCCTTTGTTTTCAGGAAAATATTCTAAATTTAGATAATGCAAGTTTCTAGATAAAGTCGGGTTTCGTGTCAGCACCGAAGTACTGACTACTGGGTTAGTGAATACCCTGGGGGAATGACAGTCCACTAGCAGAGGCATCGATCCCGTGGTAATAGATAACAAAATATCAAAGTAACTGTAAATTTAATTTTCTGTTATATGGCTATTTCGACAACTTATGTCTCTTAAGTACGGGTCAAATCAAAATATTTTGAAGACCATTCAACCAAAATTTGTTTAAATGGCGTTATAGTGTATTCTGGGAATGCCATATGTTGTTCCCTCCTAAGCGGTACACTTAATGATAGCCTTAGTCCTGATGATTGCATTTTTATACTTATTTAAATGTTTTAAGAGGAGGGGGATTATTTTTTACCGATAAACGTTTTTTTCTG
Source organism: Modiolus philippinarum (assembly GCA_002080025.1). Lineage (NCBI taxonomy): Eukaryota > Metazoa > Mollusca > Bivalvia > Mytilida > Modiolidae > Modiolus > Modiolus philippinarum. Next base: position 14,873 of record MJUU01063327.1, read on the forward strand.
TGATTTTCCTCTGACTGTGGTATCAGAACTACTATCTTTGATATTGATATAAATACTAATAGTTACATTTAAAGTGACTTTTTGTACAGAAATCTATCAAAATTTACTGTGTTGAAGATCAGCAATATATGAAAATATATATATGAAAAAAAGTATTTTAACCAGTTTGAAACTTCAATTACTGTTAATTTCACAAATGTGGTTAGTAATCCTATTGCTGTCAGAAATGATCAATAGGTTGGTGTCTTTGCCTATTTTTTTTTACAAAATTCATTTAAATATTACATAGTAGGTCATTGATTTTATTTCTAGGCCAGGCATTTAAATCACTTTATATGAAGCATGGTGTTCAACAAATCTGAACAAAATAATCACTTCCAGAATTACTGTATAGTACATCTCAACTATTACCTAGATCTTTAAATAAGAATTATCATTATCAAGGATAGAGAGGAGGGACAAAATCTAATTATAGTAGAAGTGGTTTAATTGGAACATCTGGTTAATTTATGAAAATGTATGTTTATCATCGATTGGATTTTTCCAATATAAAAAAATACAAATTTGGGTGAACTTGACTTATTTCTTGTTGAAATTAACATCAGGTAAACTGACCAGTATCCAGGGAAAATAAACTGAATGGATATGTCACCTTTCTACGCTGAAGGTCAAACTTCCATTGAAAAAAACTTTTGTAAACATTCAGTAATTGGAACATTGTTGTAAATCAAAAATTCGTCTTCCAGATTATATTACTCTTTTATCATTTGCATTTTCTATTTACACTCTATTTATTTATTTTCTGTTGCCAAAACTCATGATGTGTATGTATGTTTAGGCTGGCTGAACACCTCTCTTGATCAAAAGGGATTTTGAATGCCTGACCTATAAATAAAATCATTGACCTATTGAGGAATATTTGAATGTATTTTGTAAACATTTTAGGCAAAGACACCAACCTATTCATCAATTCTGACAGCAATAGGATTACTAACCACATTTGTGAAATTAACAGTAAAACATATTGTTTTTCAGTAGCTACACAAATATTAAATTTACTAAATACTTACTATCGCCTGTTTCAATTACAGATTTAAAAAAGCCCCTTACTGACAACCTGATCATCACAAATCACATATTGATTCGAATATTTTATCCAAGTCAATGCGCATATGCAGAATTTAAATTCACGGTGACTTCGGTATTAAGTTATTTGTTACCACTGGGTCGATGCCACTGCTGGTGGACTGTTAGTCCCCGAGGGTATTCACCAGCCCAGTAGTCAGTACTTCGGTGCTGACCCGAAAGCCGATTCTATTTCGAACCTTACAATATCTAAATTTTTGTAAATTTTGTTGAAAACTAAGGAGTATCTCCCTCATGCAAAGCTCTGTCCTTAGCTGATTTTGGCTTCACATTTAGATCATATTGGTTGTTTGTTCTCTATCAGTTTTTAAACCTCTTTGAGTTTATGGTCTTCCAAACGTTTAGATTTTATCTGCACTGAAGAGACATAAGTTGTCGAAATGCGCATATGCAGAATTTAAATTCACGGTGACTTCGGTATTAAGTTATTCAACACAGTTCAATCACAACGGATAATGCTTATTACAACCTCGCTTGGAAAAATCATTGGATTTATAGTGGGGATATGTCTGTTATCCATCTTGTAGTCCGTCTGTCTGTCTGTCACCTTTTTTATTGTAGTTTCTCAGCTTGCACTTGAAAAATTGACTATGTATGTTGTCAAAATTTAGACTACGTTTGAGCAATTTGCTACTTACTACAACTCATGTTGGTGAAAATTCTTTGCTTGAATCAATGCCAATTAAGACTGTTATTTTATAACGTCATTTTGTAAGTTTGCCATAGGCAGAAATTAATTTACAGTAAAATCGATACTTTGTTATTTTTTTCACTGGGTCTATGCTTCTTTTGGTAGACTGTTATTTCCCGGGGATATTCTCCAACCCACTAGTCAGTAATTCGCTGCTGACCGGATAGTCAAATTTATTTGAAAACTTGAGTGAAAGGACTATTTGAAAACTTGAGTGAAAGGACAGCCTACCTTCGTTGTAGTAGGTAGAAGGTTTAAATAACATGTAAATCGACTGGGCTAACGGATCGATTCTTTAGCTCTCTCGGTTAGGCGACTGGCTGAAGTCCTGGGTTCGATTTGGAGATGACATTAGCCAATTTTGTAGAGAGAATCATGATCTGCAGTTAAACTTGCAACATTTAAACTTTTGTAAATCATTGAATATAAAGGAGTATCTCTCTCATGCAAAGCTCTGTCCTAAGCTTAATTTGACTTTATATCATAATTTAGTAATTTGTTTTCTCTTAGTTTTCAAACATTTTTAAGTTAATGGTCTTCTAAATGTTTAGATATTATCCTCACTGAAGAGACATAAGTTGTCGAAATGGTCATATGCAGAAATTAAATTTACAGTTAGTTCGTTATTAAGTTATTTTTATACTAATGGAAAAAAAGAAGAGGTGCACTATTTTGAAATGTCATAGAATTTCAATAAAAATCATATACAACCAAAACCTATGATATACGAACTTCAAATTTTCTTCTCTACAATGAAATGACCGCTAGTAATTTGTCGTGAAAATAACGATGAATACCAATCACAACACGTTTTGCCTAGAATTTAATTAAAAAGATCAATAGCCAGTATGACTACCATTTTATCGAGGTATTTGGCGAAATATCAACCAAAAAAATTTCTTCTTTTTCGGATCAAGACGATGCAACTTTTTTCGCCTTTTTAGGTCCATAAATCTGCATTTAGTTTTATTTCGACTGAAAATTTAGCACAGTTGCATCTTGGTTGTTCAAGTTATCATAAAAAGTGTATGAAAGCTGTTGTAACACCTTACTGTCATGTAAGGTCAAAGTTGACCATGTTTCTAGACAAATGCTGGTTTGTTTTGGTCACTGCCTTTTCTTCGGATACAGGTTGAAAACAATTATATTTGTGTTGAATCAACACCGGACAACATACTCAAAGTGATGTTGGTTGCCACAAACCTACTACGCAAGACAGGAAGCCAATTTTTGGTTTTTCAGTTTATGTGCTTATAACTGAAAATCCGATTTTTTAATGGTTAAAGGGGTTAATTTTTTTAAAGTTTCTGTTAGAGCTATATCTTTTTCAATGAGACGAAAACTCTTTAGCAACGTCATTTTTTCATGTTTTGAACCAATGGTCGAGATGCGTTAATTCGGACCTTTTTAGCTCACCTGGCCTAAAAGGCCATGTGAGCTTTTGCCATCACAATGCGTCCGTCGTCCGTCTGTCAACAATTTCAAAAATCTTCTCCTCTGAAACCACTGGGTCAAATGTAACCAAACTTGGCCTGAATCATCACCAGAGTATGGCTTTTCAAAATTGTGTTCGATTAGGCGGTAGGTCAAACAACATGGCCGCCGTTGCTAAAAATAGAACATGGGGGTAAATTGCAGTATTTGGCCAATAACTCGAAAACCGTTACAGATATGGTGTAAAAATGATCAACATGGCAAGATCTACCTGCCCTGCAATTTTGAAGAAAATCTGAAAACCCATCTCGGAGTTATAGCCCTTTTTCCGTTGAATTTTCGAAATTTTTGCATTTTTTATTTTTTATTTCAAAAAGTGTAACAGATAGAGGTCAAGTGTAAATCGCATAAATGTTCAGCATATCAAGGTCTATCCACCTCGAAATTTTGAAGAAAATCCATAAACCCTTGTAGGAGTTATTGCCCTTTTTTCACCGAATTTTTTAAATTTTCGTATTTTTCATCTTTTATACCTTAAACTATAGAAGATGAAGGTCAAGTGTAAACTGATGAAATGTTTGCCATGCTGTGGCGACTTCAAAACTGATGTTGAAAATTGTTCCTTGACCGCCATTTTCAAAAATGGCTTCCCCAAAAAAAGGCGGGAAAATTCAACATTGTCCGATTTCAATGAAATTTGGTTTCCAAATAGATATTGATGTTGCGACTTCAAAACCGGTGTTGAAAATTGTTCGTTGACCGCCATTTTCAAAATGGCCGCCAAAAAGGCGGGAAAATTCAACATTGTCAGTTTTCAATGACATTTGGTTTCCAAATAGGTCTTGATGTCGCAACTTCAAAACTGATGTTAAAAATTGTTCATTGACCGTCATTTTCAAAATGGCCGTCAGAAAAGGTGGGAAAATTCAACATTGTCCGATTTCAATGAAATTTGGTTTCCAAATAGATATTGATGTTGCGACTTCAAAACTGGTGTTCAAAATTGTTCTTGACCGCCATTTTCAAAATGGCACCCAAAAATGCGGGAAAATTCAACATTGTCCGATTTCAATGACATTTGGTTTCCAAATAGATATTGATGTCGCAACTTCAAAACTGATGTTGAAAATTGTTCGTTGACTGCCATTTTTAAAATGGCCTAATAAGAAGGCGGGAAAATTCAACATTGTCCAATATCAATGAAATTTGGTTTCCAAATAGATATTGATGTTGCGACTTCAAAACCGGTGTTGAAAATTGTTTGTTGACTGCCATTTATAAAATGACGTCTCGACTTCAAAACTGGTGTCGAAAGTGGTCCTTAGCAAGAACGTTTTTTGTCAAAAAAAGCCCAACAAAGAAATATAGTAAAACATGATCAGACTTTAAAAACAGTTCAAGATATTGGAGGTGTTCGAGCTACAAAAGTTTGAGAAACTGAAGATCAACTGTATAACTTACAATGTTTCCTTGATTAAGGCAACTAAAAGCCAGGTGAGCGATACAGGCTCCTGGGAGCCTCTGGTTTCAACACTCTTGACAATCAGACAAAATGATCTTAAACAGAAGAAAACTGTTTTTCTCATATGCTAAAGGTAAAAAATAATCCGCTTACACTAACAAAAAATGTAGGCGTCTTTTAACCTTGCAACTAGAGGAAAATGAGCGAAAATACTAAGATCTCATAAATGCACGAAAAACTCAATTACAATCGAGAAGCAAAATGAATATTGCTCTGTATATGTTTTAAGTATAACAATGCCAAATATTGTTACAATTGCACAGTTTCTTTTTTTCATGAGTGTATATATAAACATATTTTCAAAGATGTCATTTTAAATTAACTGATTGCAGGCAAAATACTCAATACGTAATCTGTTTTACTGTAGAATAATAATATATCAGATCAAAACATTAATAGCAATATATATAATTGTATATATACTGGATGCCAATGGAAACGCAACACTTAATTTTTAAGAATTGTTTTGCACAAATAACAATTTTCAACAAATGTAACTTCCAATTTACTTGTATTTACACAGCCTTTAAAAACAATTTTTCGCATGACTGATTTTTGAAACCCGCATTTCATGATATGAAATATACAAGAATGGGGTTTTGGTGCAAATTAATGATTAGTTTCTTTATTGTCCACTACAAAGCTTAAGCCCGTGAAAATGTTTTCCTATCTCAAAGTTTTGGGACCAGTTTTCATTTAATCCATGAATGATAGGGACTTTAAACATTCCCTGGTTTGTTTCTTAAAATGCCTAGTTTTCCCATTAACAAACATTACTTTAACGTTTATTTTCTGTGAACCACGATGAATTAGTTTGAAATTTTGTCAGCCTCTTTTGGAACCTTTTAGTCTTTTTCATGTTTAGAATTGAAATTCTAAAACATCGTTATTTTTTACACAAAAATTCAAAACATTGCCATTTTTTGACAAATTTTAACCCGAAGAGGCAACTTCTTGATAAAATTCGAACTCAGAATTTAAAGAATTAGGCAATTTTTCAGTGATTTTTCGTCAGTGTGATTGAAGTGTTCAGACAATTTGAAATTTTTATTTTGACCACTTAATCAAACTTTGATGCTGTGGCAAATTTTCAACATTGGACTTAAATCTTTAAGCAAACACTTGGCTTAGTAATTTAGGAAAGAAACATTCTTTAGCTCGAAACAGAAGATTTCTAAAACATAGATTTAGGTGTTGCATTTTCATTGGTGCTCAGTATAGTTTTTGATGTTCATGTTTGTCTCTAAATAGTTGAAGATGTGTGCTATCATTTTTTCTCCACTGAACATTAAATATGTTTAAAGTATCAGATGTAAAAATGAATATGTTTTTTTTTTCATTTTTCAGAGCACTTGTCCCAATTTAGCGAGTAGATCTGTTAACTCAAATGGTAACTATTAGAGAAGTATTCATTGCGAATGGTTCTCTGTATTTATGTTCAGTTTTTGTTTTCTTTGCACAGATGAATATAATACAATATTCTTTGATAGATATTGCTAACTTTCTTGCTTTAGCATGTAGTGCCAATGAAGTATATAGGGCACTGACAACACTACGCCAATCAATTTTGTTTTGTTTTGTTTGTTTGTTGTTTTTTTTTTTTTTGGCTCGTCGGGTGACATCAGTCAATCTGTATCTCTCAGTTTTCATTTCTGTTAAGATGCTCCGTCGCATGGTTTTCTAGAGCGACATGCTTTCCTTTTCCCTTGTGCATTCCATTGTACACCCTGTGTAGTGATGGAATGTACAGGTTTCCTTTGCCGTATCCAGCACAATTTCCGTTTTTCAGTTCAGACTCTATTAGTTCTTGGTGAGTTTTTCTCCAGAAGTCGTCGTTTTTTGATTTTGTGAGACCATCCCATCTTCCTTATCTTTCTGAGGCAGTTGTTAAGAAAGAATTACAGCGTATATAACAGACATATAATTGTTTTCAATGTCACAGCCATATAACAGGATGGTTTTTACATTTGAGTTGAAGAGCTTGGTTTCTGTAATTTAGTGTGATGATGCTAGTTCTCCAAAGAGTTGACATCATTCTGAAGGCTGATCATGCTTTGTCTATCCTGTACTTTATCTCTATCTGATCCAACGTTATTGTCCATTACTTGCCAAGGTATGTAAAGGATTCCACTTCTTCGATGAGGTTTAATTAACTTCAAGACTGGTAAGGCAGTGTGTATTTGGTATTTATTGTGCTTATTATGAATGTTCTTTATTACGAGATAGTATATCTTCCATGTGTTGTTGGTTGTTTGATAAAAAAGCACTATCATCATTAAAGCTTAGGCCGTCGAGTTATTCCGTTAAAGTCCACTAGATGCCATTTCTTTTGATGGATGTGGTTTTCTTCATTATTCAATCAACTGCCGGGAGAAAAATGGAGGGAGACAGCAAGCACCAATGACGTTACCCTGTTTCGATGTCAAAGGGGGTCTGTAAACTGCCCTTCACTAAATATTCTACTCTGCATTCAACAAACTTGAATATTGAAAGTTACTGACACAGTTTTTTTTATAACTGCTGTCATCCGTTGCCCGACAAAAACACCAACAGAAGACAAATACAACATATAAAGAACCACAGGACACTCGGTGAGTCAATTGTATGAGAAATTGACATAAGAAAATCATGAGATGTGGGCCTTTTATACGGTTGGTCAGAATGATACTTGGAATTGAAAGAGAATTAAAACGCCAAAATTTCAAATAGTGATAGTGTATCTATTTTAGATAGTCTCTCAAAAACAAGTACAACATAGCTGAAATATATAGAGAGCATACATCTCTTGTACGAGGAACCCTTTTTCACACTCCACACTGCAGAGACAAACAAATGTCTTCATATAACAGAATAGTGAAGTCGCCGTGCTGAATCCCTTTTGATTTTTAAAGATACGGTGAGAATTGTGAGGATTTGTTTGCGTTATTTAGCTGTATATTTAACTTGTTTGTCTAGAAAGACATTTTCCAAAAATCTAATAGTCAAAAATGGTTACCCATGGCAAAATAAAATGGTTCATTGTATTTTGTCTTTTAACTTTATTTATATATGTTACAGTACAAATTGGAATCCAGAAGAATCCATAATCCTCCTAGTACAAATTTATATTATAATGTCTACTAGGACAAAATGAACTCTGAGAAATTACTTATAGGATCATAAGTAACTCTTTTATTTCGGGAAGACAGAAATAATTCTATATTTTGATTTTGTTTACAAATTTGTATTTCGAGCAGACAAAATTGTGGAATAAAGGAATATAAAAGCAGAAAACAATCTAATGTCCGAAAAAACACCACAGATTCCTGGCCTTTTTGTCAATGTCTGGTTGTCAGCGTTGCCGATATTCATATTGTATAAACTATATCTACTTATATCTTTCTGTATTTAATTGATTACAAGTGAATATTGGAATTTAAAGTATGCTATCAATATATTTTGATACATAATATTTGTCTGCCATTTACAGTCTTATAATATTTCAGACAGCGGAATAATGGTACCCATTGGTGTTGCGATAAGTGTTATTGTTGTCATCATTATCTTAGCTATAATTGTCTCTTGCATCAAAACTAAACATTCAAGGTATGTGTAATAAACTATTTACTGTATGATAAAAGCACTATCATCATTAAACACAGCACAGAACGAAGATTGAAGTAAGGTATGATGCCTTTAAAGCTATGGCTTTCTAGCTAAGTATATAACCATAAATTGAAAACAAACTGTATTATTCTTTAGCAAAACAGCTGTCAAATAATAGTTCCGGTGATGTAATGTAAAATCTTGATCCTCTAGCAGATGTTATTCCTCGGGATTGCAAACTAGTGATTAATGAGAAAGAATTGTAGTCTTTTTGGTTGATCAAAGGAAGGCACGCTTGAGTAGGTGTCAATAACTTATCTAAAAATGATACAAATAAAAAGGATGTAGAAAATTGGACAATAAATAAGCTCTGCATCTTGGAGACGCTTTTGTCTATCTCATTTATTTGTTGTTCCGTTTTCTCGTTTTTGTCATGTCTATGGACTTTGATTTTTTAATACTTTAGGCATTCTACTGTCGTTGTTTCAATTTCTTGTTGTAATCTGGTTCATTGTATGTTAAAACGATTTTTTTAGGTTTAAATGTATGCATGCTACGCTTCTTGAAATCCGACATTTATTTATGACTTATATTCCTTTAAACGATTTTCAGTTTTTAAAAGTACATAATGTGCACAAAATTTAGTAAAATGTTTGACAATGTCTGTTTAGATCATATATCAGACTTGCATATTTTTTCATTTGTAAATTGCTTGCATCTGATTCCGTTTTTCCTATCTTTAAAACAGAAAGAAAATTAACAGTTTTAAAGAATCATCATGTGAACCGGATAACAAGATTGACGACAGCCAAGTTTGGGCGACATCACGACAAGCTTCCTTACGAGACCTTGGCTTCAATTTTGATGCACAAAGACCAAGTACTCCTGTTGAGTTATTTGTTCCAAATATTCAACAAATTCATTACGACGCCAACACCAAGACAAATTTTGATCCCGTCCTTCTCAAAAACAAAGAAGACTAACATTACATTACATATTAATATCAAATTCATATCGTGTCCGATTATATTAGATATATATTTAATATGTAATCATCACTTCCCTTGTTCCTTCATTTTCTAAAGTTGTCATAAAATTATGAAATTTTGTATATTCAGAGAAACAAAATAACGGGGCTTTGATAAGATGTTAAGATAATAAGGTGCGATGCTGGGAAAGTAATTTTTTTAGTCTTTGAAAAAGGCCGAAAATGCATTTTTTCATTTGCAAGTCAATTTTCCGACCTTTGAAATGGAAATCCCCCAAGAAGGACCTACAGAACGAATTAAAATCAAAGGTTTTTACGCAGGTCTTTAAAATCAAAGTATGTACAAATAAATTTCATTTTAGTTCTCGAGGTGCTTCATGTTCAAAATTGAACTTTTCTGTAAAAAAATCAGATTGATTTTTACTGGCGTTATGACTTTTTAATGTAAATATTGGTTTTTATATTTTCATGTGTCGAAATGATTAATTTCTACACCGTATTAAAAAAAAACACTGTAATAAACATGAGCACGTGAACATAGATACAAACTTCTTTACTCCCGCAGTCCTGTATCACATTTATAAACTTCCATTCATGTTTGTTAACATCGTGTTGATGCTACAAAAGATTTAGTTTCTACTAACGTTTACTACGGAAGCTTATTCTTAAATTTATGATTATATGAACAAGAATATGACATTTGATATGATTAAACATTACTACATCGCATTGAAATTGACTACTTTGTCCTTAGCTATATTTGATAATACTGATTATTCGGCTTTCGTTTGGTTTTATGCATTCTAAACATTTTTTGATATTATGGATTTCCTTTGCTGCTGATGAGGAATAAATTTCCGAAATGGCCATACAGCTCATTAAAATTATAGCAGTTGGAGTTAACATATGTGTTATGGTCTCATGTTCATTTACTCCATATCCTTTTGTAAAATACTCAATTACTTTTATTTTGGCCAATATCGTATTCTTTAAGTAACTTAAGGGGATACGATACAGTAAAGATCCTGAACTGATTTTTTCGTGAATTTTCGAAATTACGTCAATTTGAACATGCTCTTTCCAAAGCTGAAAAGAAAAGTATACCTTCATGATTTCGTTTTCAAGATAATTGCAAATCAAAATTGCCCATTTTCTAAAATATTTCCTAAAAATTGGATTTTTACAGTAATTTTTAAAATGTCATAACTTGAAAACTAATTAAGCTAATTGCTTCCGTTTTTTTTGCCACATTTTCGTTAGATATTTCTAAAGAAGGTGAGTTAAAAAATTTAAAACAAAATTTCATTATTTGTGGTTCGAAATTGACATTTATGTAATTATTTATAGAATAAACGTCCATTTCTCGTAGGTACAATTTCACATAGAAAAAAATGTGAACTGATTTTTTCTTCAAAACTGGCAGAGATCTCCGTGTAACCTTACTCTTTTGAAATTCGCTTTGAAAATGGGGGTCCATGTGCTTATTTTAAAGCTACAGAGAGAAAACTGTCATTTTTTATCTTGCCGGTTTTGGCGCGAAATGACGTTACATTATGTTTCGCTCGGAAACCTGAACGTCGTCAATCTGTGTTTTCCCGCATGTAAGGGTTGCGCCCGGAAAAATGGAACAAATTTGAATACCATTAAACAGTTAAACAGGAAATAAAAGGCATCAAACAGAACAGAGAAATAATCCTGTTATTAATGATTACTTCCGTCTAAAGACATTCACAAAGATCAGTCAAACACATACTGACTGTGTTAACTGCAAAAAATGATTATTTCCCAAGTGCCGTTTTTCAAGTATACAGATCTATATACGTTGATTGAGTCCCTGGTTTCACCTATCCATCTTTAACGAAAAAAAAATCAGAATTCATTGTATGTGGTGTTGGTTCAATTTAAGGGGTTGGTAGGATGGGTTTTGATCCTGATTTTTTTAGAAAAAAAATGTACGATTCCCTCAGTCATTCCGAAAAATGAAACTGACCGAATCCCGTTCCTGATAAGTGTTTTTTCCCGAATTCTCGGTGAAAAAAGTGACCTTTCCCGTTGTCCCGAGAAAGATTATACCGAGGCTCATGTTTCATTGGATAATTATCATGCATGTGTAGTATGATTATAGTGCCTCTCCAATATCATACTCTTGCCTATATACTTATAGATAATATATTGTACAATAATATTACGTACATAATTTGCATGGTAAAAATATTGTGATATGAAAAAGTCATTTATTGAATTTTCACAGCACCCCGTGAAAATTCAAATCGTAAAATGCCTTGAAATTGCCCTAAAAATGGCCGCCTAACTCCTTCTTTTTTACCAGCTGCAATATAGAAAAGTCACATAATTTTTCGGATTATTTTTTTTTGCTGTCGCATGCTAGATTCGAACTAACAACCTCGATATTTGTAACCCCATGCTCTAAAAATTACACCAGATCTCAAGTTTTTAATTTTCTGGTGTACTTATTCATTCTTACATTCAGTTGTATATTGTTTTGTCTTTGTGAAGTTGCCTCAATTTTTTGTTTTTGGTTTTTGTTTGTTTGGTCCTTTCTTTTTTTTTTTTTTTTTGTTTCTTCTTTTGGTTTTGTTTTCATTTTTAATGAATTCAGGTATTTTGTATAATGCTACTCGTATTCTGTGACATTCCATGATTTTTTAGTTTTTCCATACAAGAACAATTTTCAGAAGCTACTTAACGGCATTTTCACGGGAGTAAAAGGTACATAGGTTAAATTCCGCGGGAAGCTGATTCAATAAAAGCAAAAAATAAATCACTGGAAAAGTCCCGATATTTTTATGACTCTTGAAATTTCTTAGTATTTTCATGGACTTGTATTCCAGTAGTGATGTTAAGTAATAATTACAGCACACTTGATAAATTTCTACTGTGCGTTTGTTTACTTGTAACAAGTGTAAATCTTTTTTTTAACGAAATCAAATTGTTGTTGGGAAAATGGATTCTATTGCAAACGATGCCGATATCATTGCTATCAGGTTTCAATTTGAAAAGTATGTTGGATCTGGAGCTAACACGTCCCCAATTGCGTTATCAGCAATTCACAACCACATCGATTTCATCATAGATTTATTGTACATGCTTCTGTCCTCAATTCGCGTAGTCTTGTATTTATGACGTCGTGCTCTAATTCGTGACGTCGCGAAAACAACACGACACATTCGGCGACGTTATTATCTGCCCTTGGTACTGTATCGTATCCCCTTAATATAAACCATATATTATCATGCATGTACATTGTACATTTATGATTACTGACTAATGACATTTCACGAAATTAGCGGACATCGGACTGTGAACAACGATGTTGACAAAATATGGGTCATCTCAAAGAGTTTTTATCATCAGATAATAATTATGAATATTATGAACATCATAGCATTAACTATGTGCTATATTTTAATTGTTTTCATGACTTAGAAAAACTTTTATACGCACCAACAATATTTAACCCCAATAAAGCACGTTCTGTTCCACTTTTTATTTGAATTATGATGACCGCCAAGTCGAATCGACCGTATACTTTTAAATATTTTCGACACATATATAACAACATTAGAAAGCATTAGTGATATGGCTAAAACACACATATATACTGATTTCCATAAAACCTTCCAAATTTTTATTGTGGCCAATATTTCATTGCGTCGAATGATTACGAAAAATAGATAGTGTAATCATCAAAGTAGGATCCGGGATTTGAAGTTGGGGGAGGGGGGGTGGGGGTAAATGTAAAAATCATCGGCAGTAGTGTTGCTGGAATTTTTATGCAAAAATTTGGGCAAGCCCTAATAATTCCCTAAAACTTTATATTTTTTTAGTTTTAGGGGGCATTCGCCCTCTTGCCACTCGATGAATTCTTGCCTATTCATGGAACTTTTTACTCCTCACAACACGAAATCCATGTATGTAAATATTCTGAAGGGATATGATTTTTAATTATATATATTTATTTAAATTTAGATGAAGTACAACAATCAAAGCGTTGCTTGGTTTTACCGTGTGTTTTAATAGACTCTGTCTCATCTGCATTTACTTCATATCCCTTAATTTCTTTTTTCTATTTTTTTTTCCTTTTTTGTGCTTTATATTTCTTCGTGTAAAATATATGTGAATAGTTGTACACGAGAATTAATTTAACTTTTTTTGCTTCAACTATCAACTGTGAGATAATTGTTACGAGCAATACAGCCATAATGTATGGCTTAAAAGCACTCAAATACAATAATTAAATGAACAAAACAAAACTATTTCATATATTTGTTGTCAATAGATAACAAAATACCGAAGTTCCTGTCAATTTATTTTCTGCATATGCGCATTCCGACAACTTATGTCTCATCTGTGCAGATCAAAACCAAAACATTTGGAAGTCCACTAACCAAAGTCACATTAAAGCTGATAGAGAACAAATAACCAAAAGGATCTAAATAGAAAAGCCCAAATTCAGCTAAGGACAGAGCTATGCATGAGAGAGATACTCCTCAGTTTTAAACTAAATTTCGTAAAATTTAGATATTGCAAGTTGTAGTACAGTCGGTTTTCGTCAGCACCGACTACTGGGTTGGTGAATACCCTCGGGGACTAACAGTCGACCAGCAGAGGCATCGACCCAGTGTCAAGTGTTTAAATTGATATTTGATAATTACAAGACACAGATGCTAGTCTTCACCGCTCTTACTAAAGTTTGAAATTACTCCTAGAAGCTATGGTATTTTTTTTTCCTTATTTATTTCTGTTTGTTGTTTATGTTTATTTTTGTTCATGACCAACGGCTAAAAAAGCCATGGATGTAGCTTTGCTCGACATCTAGCAATAAATTCCGCTCAAAACGGTGCTAGGGGCCGTCTTGAATTAACTGTGAGGTATGAAACAACGGCAGTAGAATACCGAAGGAAAAAGGGAGTAAAGCTCTTTGAAGGCCTCATAGAAAATCAAGATGAAGTACAACAATAAAAGCATTGTTCCATTGCTAAGTTTTGCTTTGTATTTGTAGAGATTTTGTCTCATTTGCATGTATTCCATATCAATTCATTGTTAATTCAGGTATGCCAATTGATATTTTCTAGCTAGGTCAATGACTTTGGTTTGTGGTTTAAATCGCTCTCTGGGAGTTCTTCGACTTCTTCTGAAGCGTTGTCTCTTTCGTTTTCTGCAGAACTTAAACCCGAAAATGTGAAATTGAAAACGTGACAACGCAAAAATGAAGGCACGTAAACAGGTAATTAGTTTCACTTCATGTTTTCGCGTTTTCGCTCTCGACTTCTCGATTTCGCGTTTTTGCATTTTCGCCTTTTGGTGTTTTAATTTTTTCACTTCTTCACTTCTTCTCGTTTCATGCTTTCTCATTTTCGTCTTTGAAATTAACACCTAACGCATGCGTCATTTTAAAACATAAATGTATCCATCACAAACTAAAAAAAACATGCGTTTTTTTTTTGTGACCAAATTCGATAAATTCATGAACTGTATTGATTTTTGGGTGACAAAAAATATCCAAACATATATCATGTTGTAACACCATATATTAATGCAAAGAAAAAACAGAAAAACGCAATATGCGGCGAAAATACACAAAATTTAACAGAATGTCGTCAAAATATAGAAGTTAGGTGGACTATGCGATTGGTGAACGTTCTCGGAACTCTATGGCGTCGTCTAAGGGCAAAGCTTAAAATGTAGCGGAGTTTTTTTGGGTTTTTTTTTTGCAGGATTCTGTAGACGCTGGCAACCCATTCAATAAATTACATGTAATAACAAAAATGTTGATCATTTTCTTTTATCTTATTTTGAGATTGTCCCTGTTTTGTCACTATCGTAGTCAGGTGAAGACAGTCAGTATCGATTTTCGTGAAATGTCTAATTATAAGAGATAACAGTCCTGGTCAGCAGAGAAATACCTTGGGATACTACAGATAAATATAAACAATGTGACGCAATCGATCGGTTAAATATACCGTCTCTTACATAAATAAAGACATGCAATTATCACTATTGTCCATGTGCGAATCGAGAAATTCGTAATTCATCTAACCTGCTACTTTTTGTTCATGTAAATTCTTACAGATTTTCACGAAATTACTCGTTTTTCTTATTTTTACTAATTAAAATCGTGTTAATATATAGAAAAATGGGTCTACATTAAGTGCAAACCGCATCCCTAACCTTGCCGACTTCAATTATAACCTCTCCGTGCTCTTTTATCCGCGAAAATGAAGGTACAGACCAGCTGTGCAAAATCGGATATCCCACTTAATAAATTAGTTGTAACGATATCCTGTTAATAAAAATGACTTCCTGAATCTGGTTTGGTAATTTGTTGACGGAATTCCAAACGAAATATGCTTAATTTGTTATTTCAGAGCTACTCAAATTGCTGTCCATTTTACAAGAATGCGAATAAAATTTGAGTAATTGCTATGTTTCACTGACCACAATGCTAGTGTTCATTGCTGTCAATAAAAATGATATGTTTCAATTATGCTTTGGATAAGTTACCTTATTTAAGTTTTGAGCTTAGATGAGTTTATCGACACTAACTGTAGTCAGTGGTATTTGGAAGGTTTGTTGCTTTGCAAGATTTTGGTTTGTCTTCTAGTGTAATTTTAAAAGCTGTTGCTACATTAAGTGGATCTTTCGAATGTTCGAAAAATCAATTATCAACAGCTTTCTAAAAAAGATGTGGTATGTAAATGCATTTATATTCTTTTCTCTTGAAGATAAAGAAACATGCTGAAGAGGTAAATTCTGTGGGTCGTTACAAACTTGAAGACTCTTCAGGAAATCCACTCCCAGCCTTTGTTAACATCACCAATGCTCATATAACAAGAGGTTTCATTTGCTGGTGGGCAAAAAACACTCCCACTCGACTACTACAAGATATTGCCAACTAATGGCAAAAAATAATGCAACGCTGCATTATGTGATCGATTCAACTTTACGTCAGTTACAAGAACATGACTGACAATAAGAAGTTTTATACATCTTATGATGTAGAGGTTGCATATCACGTTTGAGGTTATTATACTCTTGAGTAAAAAAAAGAGAAAAATTTGACAAACATCCATGTCACAATACATTTTGGAAGCAAGTCAACATGAAGTAAAGGACCGGCATAACTGATAACTTGTTAAATCTTTATTTCAAGATTCAAGATAATTTTACTTGCAAACGAAGGCGCGAAATGTGCAACATAGTACAATAAAACTTATATTCATACATACGTAACACGGGGGATAGAGAAGACATACTTCATCTTACCATAACAGCACAATTAATCTGAAACATGTGTATATGAATATTTTAGAGTATGAATTGGAATCCAGTAGGATCAAGAATCCTTCAAGTACAAATTGGAATTCTAATTTCTACTGTGACAAATTAGAATTCTGATTTATACCTGATTCAAGGAGAAATTCAGATATCCTGATTTGTACTAGGATGATTCTGGATCCAACTTAATTTCTTGTAGGAATCAGATTCATACTGAACATACTGTTATGGAGAAATCCGGATTATTACTGAAACTAAAACTAAAAAAGTTTTTGATTATTTTAGGAGAAATGATAAATGTATTACATTTTAAGATAAATAGGTAGAATTCTGACATTTTGGATCTAATCAATGCACTATTTTGAGTTTTTCGTTTTATTAATAAGCAAAAATGGCGTTTTTATTAACAGTGAACAATCAGTATTTTTATGTCAATAAGAACAGAAGAAAAGGACAAACCCACTAATATTACATGTAATTTGAGGCAATATGATTGTTTGAAGGACACAAGAAAGACATCTGAAAAGAGGCCATATTTAGCCGATTATTTTTGAAACCTTACAATATTTAAATTTTTGTAAATTTTATTTAAAACTAAGGAGTATCTCCCTCGAGCAAAGCTCTGTCCTTAGCTGATTTTGGCTTTACATTTAGATCACTTTGGTTATTTGTTCTCTGTCAGTTTTAAAACGTCTTTTGAGTTTATGGTCTTCCAAACGTTTAGATTTTATATGCACTGATGAGACATAAGTTGTCGAAATGCGCATATGCAGAAAGTAAATTCACCGTAACTTCGGTATTTAGTTATTTGTTACCACTGGGTCGATGCCACTGCTGGTGGACTGTTAGTCCCCGAGGATATTCACCAGCCCAGTAGTCAGTACTTCGGTGCTGACCCGAAAGCCGATTATTTTTGAAACCTTACAATATTTAAATTTTTGTAAATTTTATTTAAAACTAAGGAGTATCTCCCTCGAGCAAAGCTCTGTCCTTAGCTGATTTTGGCTTTACATTTAGATCACTTTGGTTATTTGTTTTCTGTCAGTTTTAAAACGTCTTTGAGTTTATGGCCTTCCAAACGTTTAGATTTTATCTGCACTGATGAGACATAAGTTGTCGAAATGCGCATATGCAGAGAGTAAATTCACCGTAACTTCGGTATTTAGTTATTTAGTACTTAGATATACCACTTTGAAGATTTTTTGCATCACTCATTCACCGATGCAATCAGTACAACTTTTGGGTTTCTCGAATCAAATTATTTTGGAAATATATTTTTCTGCAGATCCTCATCAATTTTGATAAAATTATTTCATTTCTTTTTGTAAGAACATTACATGGTATAACAAAGAGAACCATATTGACATAAATTAAAGTCGCACCATCTATGCATATGTAGGAACGACCGGCTTGACGTACGGACAGACAGACGAACGAACTTACACCTACAAAGCCAATTCAACGTAACACACGGCTTAACATCAACAAGACGTAGGGTGGATGTCCGATTGTGAAATGGAAATTGCATACAGAAAATTCATATGGCTATAAAAAATTCTGATTGAAATATATATATAT
>MJUU01063327.1:41285-52410 GCA_002080025.1 Modiolus philippinarum
AACGGCAGTAGAATACCAAAGGAACAAGGGAAGCGAAGACCACAAAAATCGAAATCCAAAGACATGGCAAAAACGGCAACAGAGAAAAACAAGACAAAACAAGGACGCTAGACAGCCACAATGCACGGAAATAAAAAGACGACATTAAAAACTACGACACTCATAATGTGAACTCCCATGAAAACCGGGAGTGACATGGTTTTTTTTTTAAATGTCTTTTCACTTTTTTCTTATAAATGTTATCGTGAATGCAGAACCCCAAGAACCTATGTTTGAAATAATATGACGTATAGGAAATCGAATTCACAACGGATATGTCTAATTTTGGTCACAAGTATTCGTTGCAGCTATCTTTCTTATATTTTGCATTTTGAATGTTTTACAATTACGTGTGACTTCGAGGCTATTGACTGTCCTTGGATTTTTATTAATAACAAAAAAGCTACAAGTTTAGAACGCAGTGAGATGTAGGGTCATTAGAAAAATGCCCAGAAAATATATTTTTTTATAAGCGGGTCCTCGGCAACAGCTTGACTTTCGCAGGAACTGTGTAATAGGAAGCGAAGCTTCCATATATTTTGGAATCAGCAATTTTGTTCCCAATACTATGAGTTGAAAAAATCCCTGCGTCGAGAGTTATCGTTCTTGGAAATATACGCAAATGGACACATCAATCTTTCAGAGAAGATTTCTAAAATATGTGTAAAAAATAAAGCATATGAATACGTTGCTTGATGGCCATTCAAACATGTTAATGGTAAAATCGGAATGAAGAAAACAGAATAAAAACAGTTTTACTGGGGAATGCGGGTACGAAACTAACTGAGACATATAAAACCATTCGGAATTCCACTGCATCGAAAAGGGTCATGATAATAACCGAGAAATTACGAATGAATATATGCAACCATGACAACGATAAAGACAGCAATAAAGCGGATCAATATCGTTACGCAAGAATTTTGAGTATATTTGTTTATACACTAAATTACAACTTGTACACAGTCATGCAGTATAGACGAGACGCCAGGGAAGGTTTTGTCAGCAAAATAAATGCAGCTATGTAGTTACTTCGCGACGGTTGTTTTCAGTTTCACTGCTTAAATAAAGATTGCATGATCATTGACATTGCGACGACAAGTTGCTATTGTAGACGTGCATCCATTGCTCATAGCATACGTTCAGGACTGGCATTTATTCATCGAACGTATCCATACAATCCATTTACAGGGAATCCAATCAAAATGTGAAGTCTTACCTTGATGCGGAGCGTTGACAATGCTCAGTCCTTTGTCCCAAATTTTGACTCCTGCTTGGGGACTGCATACTGACGTAAATTTGACCAAAAACTTTCCAAATAAAATGGCATTATGCTTTCCAATAACATAATGCTCAAATGATTGAGAAAATCTGTCAAAACAACAAGCGTCTGCTACCCCGGAAATATACTTACAGGATCGATAACTGCAATAATCAAAGGGCTTGAAGTACTGTGACTGGGAGTTGCGTCAGGATGTAGCATTGCCTGATAAAATCTGTTGGAGTCATATATAAATATATGAAAATATAAACAAATTGTCACGACAATAAAACGATTTTTCAGTGGAACTTGATCTTCATTCCATTATATTAAGACCTTTTTTTAATGATTATATGATCCTTTTTTTTTATTTTCAATTTTATTTTATTGATACTATTTGAAATTGAATCAATCAATAAAATACCAATAAATATTTTTTTGATTAATGGCAGGAATGTCAGGGCAAGTGCATAATTTAAGGTCTAAAATTTGAGAATTGGAAGCAATGTAGAACTATGTGTTATTCTCTGCATATAGTCAATTAGAAGCTTTATCTCTCTGATATAAACTAATAATACCAGTAACTGCTGGGAGAGGTTACTCAGTAGGGAAGAGTGGGGACGGGTATTATTATACCGTCTAAATCATGGACAAAAACAAAGGATGCCAAAATTCCAGACGTGCATTTAGGTACAAACTAACAAATAAAATGGGTAACCTTAGGCATCCTAGTCCATGTTCAGTGTATCTGGGAATTAGTGTCAAGGAATTAAGTCAGTATTATAAGAGCGGCGATAGCAAAAAAATGCATAAAATAAAATATAAAAAATGAATAAATAAACCTACCCCCCCCCCCCAAACAAAAACAAAAACAAAACAAAAAAAAAATAAAAACACACTTTAATGATATTAGCAAAGTTTAAGTTATTATCATTATTTCGTAGCAAGCCCTTGTATTCAATGCAGAGAAAATTTAAACATTGGGAATCCAAAAATGCGAAAGATGTATGAAAGCTGATAGACATGAGGCAGAATTAAAAAAAAATCTGTGTTTCCGGTAACCCGACCGACCCTAGTTTTTGGGGCTAAAAATGCCTACCCTAAAGTGTTTATGGCAATTTTTAAAGAAGCACAGTTAAAGTCCAGAAGTTACTCTCTATATGTCTATGTAAAAAGTTCGAGAAAAATTTTAAAAAAATGCCTACCTACCGACCTTAATTTTGAAGAGTATGTTACCGGAAACATAGGTATTTATTTTAGGCCTGAAGTTAAGTATCATAGCAGTGTAATTTTTGCCTGGGAATCATACATGTCATATAATATAAACAAACTCTTTTATGTTGGCGATATCTATCAATAATGCTCAGAGCTTCTTTTCACGTACGGACTTCTAAACACAAATTCATTTTTAATTACGTTTCACAATCTTCAAATACTATATTTTTGGATGAATTGTGTCGTTCTGTTTCGTCTTCATTGGCGGACAAACCTGTTTACTTGATTTTTACCACAATAACAATAATCATTATTTGAACATTTGAACACATGCAGCATAAGGGAAATTAACCCTTGTTACATATGAATTGTCCAATGCAAGCCTAAATTTGACTGCAGTCTGGTCCGTTAATACCGCGGTTTGTCTATTATAAATGGCACACAGGCACTTGTTTCTGAAACTAGTGCCTGTGGAATGGCACCGCGGCTGATAAAGTCTTCAAAAAGGGGTTCCAATGGAGTTCTGTAAAAAGGGGTTCCAGTCAATTTTTCTCCAGTTTGTAATTAGTGGGCCTAAATTTTGCATGAGTTTTTTTAAGTTTTTCAGAAAAAATCACGGGGTCTATCCCGCAACACCTCCTCTGTGTGATCCGTTATACAACCGAATTGCCTTGAGAGGTCAGCGGACAAACCTTTCTGGCTTTCCTTTGAATGAAACCTTCTAAAATCTTATAGAAAAAAAACTGACGGCCACAAATGGTTTAAGGAAAAATAAGGTTTGTACAATTTTTGCTTTACTTTGTCAGTACTTTTGGGTAAGATTGAATAATGTATTAACTTTTGTCAATAACTATTCTGCAGGCGAATCATTACCTATGGCTACGCCAAAGCAACGGTGCAGCTTTAAAGTGAGGTAAAACTTGAAAGATATACACATTTTTTTTAATTAATTGGGTCAAGAACATACTGTCCGTAATGTTGTAAAAACCAATGCCAAACCCTATCATGTTCACTTACTTTGAAAAATCGGTAGAAAACAAAACCATCTCGTCAGTAGTACAATGTAGTTGAAATTTAGGAGACATTGCTCAGGAGCTTGCTTCTTTTGTAAGGGATATTTTTCCGGTAGAAATATGTCCGGGGGATAGTTATTACTAGGAAACTAAAGTTCATTGACAGACATTCCTGGGAAAATGAATCCGGGAGGACATATATTTCTAGGAAAATATGTCCTCGGACAACTATTCCTAGTAAAATAAATGTGCGGACATATTTTTCTATGAGATCTATTCCGTCTGGACAAATTTTCCTGACGGACATATTTTACTGCTACAGTACTTTAAATGAAAAAGACATTATAAAATGTTTTTACGCGATTTATGCATGTATTTCATATTTTATGCCTCCTTCCCTTCCCCTTGCATACTGAAAGATATCCCGAATGAAACTACCGTATATTTACACGTTGATTTCTATTTCTGTGCTTTGTATCTGTCTAGCGTCATTGTTTTGTGTCTGACGTCATTTTTTCTGTTTTCTCGTTTTGGCCATGTCTTTGGACTTCGATTTTTGTAAATTTCACTCCCTTGTTCCTTCGGTATTCTACTGCCGTTGTTTGACAACGCATAACACAAGGAGTCACAGCTACATCACTTGAAAATATTCAAGCTGTAATATCCATTACCGGGTGGATCATTTGTCGTGCTTCTGAAAGGTGGTTCCATGCAGTTGGGTTTAAGGAGAGTGTAGTTCCAGTGATTTGTTGTGTTGATTTTTTGCGTTTATTCAGCATGATTTTTTTTTCATAAAAAGGGGGTCCATGAGCAATATCCTCCCCTCTTGTTCTACCAATGCCATCATCCTATAATTGTCCCTGATAAACACTGACAAAGGGAGGCCTACAGTATACAACAGTTTTTCACCGAGTGAATTCAGCTTCGCTTCCACATAGGTTATACCTATCCTCATATTACTGGCGAACAAAAATTCAGTAAAAAGACACCAGGTACATCAAATATCTCGACGCCAACAAAATGAAATACTGGAATGTCAGACTGTTGTGTTTACTTCGAAAGTAAAAATAGCAAGGAACTGATGTTATTTTCTGTTTAAAGTAATAACGTAGCGTGTGAAAAGCTTTATCAAATAGTTGAATTGCATATTCAAGGCTTGTTGAGGGACAGTTCGATTTGACGGAGATTTAAAATCTCCTGAAACGCATGAGTTCTGATAAATTTACAGGTATATTTACTGTTGTGACTGTTTTGAGACAATCCCACACTATAATGTTACTCTTGAACATATTCATCCACATTAGCTTAATCGTATACACCTTTCTTAACATATCATTTAAATGAACACAAAGAAAATCACCGTAAATTTTCGAAACTAGAAAACTGTTTGAAAATGAGTGCTTTTAAACTAAGGGCCACAAAACACTTTAACTGCCACTCCTCCCCAACACTAAAATCACCAGACTGTCTATTTTCAGTGTTCTTCTGACTAATATCTGATTGTTCATACAAAAGTTCCACAATTCATGCATACTTTTCCTTCTCTTCGAGTGAATTAATATCATTGTCATTATCTATAAATAACTGAGAAACAGGATCTTTTACAATGCATAAAACGGTGGAAGATTTGTTGTACGATTATTAACAGAGCTGTGCGCAAGCAGAAATTCGGGTGACACTCAGTCCCATTCAGATTCGATACTTGCAGTTTTCTGCAAAAAAAAGTCTTAAGTGTACGGTGTGACCTTTCAACTGGATTTGCTTGAGGACGCACAACTGGAGTAAAACTTTGTCGCACATTATAGCGATAACAATAAACCATGAAATTTTGGCTGTAAAAACGGAACCATTGTCAGAATATAACACTTTAGGTGGACCATTAATAAAGAAATGTCTATCTAAAACAGGTATATTAATATTAACTGTAGCTACACGTAACAGGTCGATAAGTGATTAGTTTTAAACAAAGGAAATGGAACTCTTCATTAAACGAAACAAAAAAGGTCTACTTTGATTTGTTTTCCGTAGTTACAAATTCGAAAAAGTTGTTTCTAATTAGAAAATTTAATGATTTTTTAAATCGTGTATTTCATTAAGGTATAGAAATAATGTTAATGTTTGTCGTTTGGTTGTAAAGTTTGTAATTAGTGCGTAAATTGCGGTTTAAGTGGACTGAAGTTGGTGTCTATCAATTTGGATGAATCAAATAAACAACTCCGGATTTTCTCCAAAATTGGCACACTGATTCATAAAGAATTTATCAATAAGTGTGCAAAATTTCATTTCCGCCCTTCCACGCAAATTCCCAGAATAAAACCCCAAAGTTCGTGGAGTCTGCTACAATACTGGCTCTATTTTTAGAAATGAAATCGAATTTATCTTTATACGTCATGATTACAAGTTAGAGTCAGAGGCCCATTCAGGTAATCGTAATTTGATTTTTTGTCTATAGTTTGTTTTATTGTTTTAAATGGAACAGTAAACATTCGACTATCGTTCCAAATAAATATTTAGATACAGAAATCTCGAAACATTCCTATTAATTTCGTATAATTCTATCATAATGGGGTACATTGATCATTGTGAGTACCTGGGCAGTGTTTATAAATAACATTTACCGCCAAATAATGAACACAATGGAAGATACCACCCTCACTGATACCTTGGTTACCGGATATCATTTTGGATCTTTGAAATATACATATTTGAAATCAATTATTTCATATTTCCCCTTCAAGATTAATCCTTTTGCTATCTTTTAATACAAAAATTGTGTCCGCCCATGGTAATTTTTTGCCTTTTAATTATATTTTATTGTCGCAAGGTTAATTGTAGTGTTGGCGCAGTGAAGACATTTGACATCAACTATAAACAATTGAACGTGCAATAGCAGACAAATTGTTCACTTTTATTTTGTAAATGTTTTTGTTTTACTAAAGGCATCGTGCCTTTGTGATTTATATACCCAAACAAGCTTAAGATCCATCCGTTACTATGCACCATCAACAGACGGAGTGTTTCTAAAATATGGCTGATGAAGTAGACGCCTACATGTACCTCATTAGCATGTTTAGAAGGGAGATAATTTAACACAATGACTTTTCGGACTGGTAATAGCCACGTAATAACAAATCAAGTCAAATCGTTCATCAGTGTAAAAATATATACTCAAATCCCGATTTGGACCTAGGCGGAGGTCCTGCAAAGTTACAATGTAGAATTTCCAACGGTGTGGATACAGTCACAGTAATTCCTTCTGGACTTATTGGAATACAATGTGGTCCTTGAATACAAATTTTATATTGTCCAATATAATCTTGAACTTCAGCTAAAGTTATTTTGTCATATGGAAGTACTAAAGTTCGTTGCGCCCCAAAATGACCTAAGAAATGAGCATGCTCAACTGTATCACGTTTTGCGGTTGCTCCACTGGTAACGGGTAAAATCGGCAAGTCAATGTCTGTATCTTCAACTGAAAACGACTTAAAGCATCACTTATATTATTTTCAGTGCCTTTCACATATTCAATATCAAACTGAATGTCACTAAGCTCTAACGCCCAATGAAAACATTTTGGTTTTGTAGAGGTCATAATAAATGTTAATGGCTTGTGGTCCATACGCAATGAAAACTTACGGCCATAAATTTAGTCTCTGAATTTTCTAACTGCTCATATACTTGCCTACGCTTCCTAGTAAATCTTAGAATAATTTAGCTCGGTTTTCTTCAAATTTTTGTACGGATATATAATAATTTTCGTACCCTTCACTGTTTTCTTATAAAATTGAAAATTGAAAATGTTTTGTTTCACTTGCATTAGATTGAAGTACATGTATAAACTTATTTGCGGAGTCGTCAAAATCCGGATGCCGTTTAATCACTGGCGTTTTATAAGACGCTTTTTTCAAAGTTTGAAAAACAAATTAAGTGTCTGAATTCCACACATACATGTGTAATGCTTTCATTCAACAATTTCATTCAAAGGCAAAGCGATATCTGAATTATTTTCAATAAAAGACATAAAATATCTACAAATGTCCAAAAAGGAACGTGCTTCTTCCCATGTAGAAGGGGCCGGGTATTCTTTAATAGTTTTAAGTCTCTGTTACCTGATTGGAGTAGTTAATACTTTACGTGAAAATGATACATTTGTCTGCCCTTAGTGTTAAACCTGCGTTTTTAAAACACTGAAGAATATTTTCAAGAGTTTGTAAATGACCCTCTAAAGTAGATGTAGATATTAAACAGTCATCTAAGTAAACAAACACACTGTGCTTCCCAATCCCCCTAAAACTATATGAATAACTTTCTGAAAAGCTAACGGTGCTACTTTCAAACCAAAACACAACCAATTAAATTGGTAAACGCCTGAAGTGGTTTGAAATCCAGTAAGATATCGGCTCTCTTCCGGCAAAGGCATTTGGTTGAAAGCACAGCACAAATCGATTACACTAAATTACTTCGAGTTTTTCAATTCCATCATAGCTTTCTGGGGTGTCATTAACCGGAAAGATTTGTCCTGAAGCTAGGTATTCAATGATCGAAAATCAAGACAAAAACAAAGTTGCCATCACGCTTACGGGCAAAAAATATGGATGTATTACTACGCTCTATTATACCTGATTCTAACATAGTTTTTACTTGACACTCAGTTTCCGAATTAATCTTGGGATAGGATCTCAATGTACGTGTTTTGACCTTTGACAAATCGGCATCGTCTTTCAACTTCAGGTCATATTGATTATCAACAGCACAACCTATGCCAGTAAATACACTATTCTTGTAGTTTGGTAATAGACTAAGCAACTTCGATTTCGTTTCGTCACGTAAGCTAACGATGTTCCAAGTACTACCATTATCATTAATATTGTTGTCCGTGTTGTTTACCTGTATGTGTGTCTTTATTATTCATGTAGTTTCCTTGTTTCTTGGTGTTTCAGATGTTGCCGTTGGCCTTGGATTGTTATCACTTACTTTACATGTTTTGACGGTTGCCGGGGATCAAATCTGACAAGAACTAACCTCGAGACGCTAAACCATCAGTTTTACTACAAGTACTTGGATTCATACGAATAACACTATGGTCTTTTCCAGAAGACACAGTACGACCTAACAAAACCACTGTTTTCTGCTCAAATTTACTTAATAGCTCCTCGAGTAACACTGATTTAGAGGATTTATCAACTGACACTCGCAATATTCTCTTTGAACCGGCAGGTATAACAGGGGTGCCTGTAAAGTGTGAAACGAAACGGAACGAAACGACCTCCGGCCCTCGGGCTAATATGGATGTCTCGGGATGATATGGGATATGATATGAAAAATGCCATATACATGTAATAATCTGTATATTGCAAATATATATATCAATTCATATTTTCATATCTTACAATACTTGTCCTACATTAACAGAAATCGTGCGGATTTATCTATGTTTTACCAATTTCAGGCTGAAATATTTGGTAAAAGGTTAATATTCGTTTTAAAATGGCAACATTATATTACTATTACAGTTATTCTCTTCTCTGAAGCTCGTCATTGCCTACGTAATATATATCTAGTGTATTTCTGTACATTCTTCTAACGGAAAAAGTAACATCTGGTGTAGAAAATGGTAGCCCTAACGATAGAAAGATTAGCATAGTATACAATTGGTACGGTGAAAATAAGTAGCAGTGAAAACAACTCCGCCGAAATAGTTAATGTTTTTTCATGACAAACTCACTATATCAACCATTCTACAGATTAAATAATAACACAACATGTTTGTACCTATAACATTATAATAATCTTTTGCTGTTAAACTATCGCACGAGCTTTTCTTTTGTTACATGTCGCTTTTATTTTATTTTATTTTATTTTATTTATCGTCTACTGGTTATAAAATTGATACAGCAACAAACGTTTACTGGATAATAGCACGACTAGCAAAACTGATCCAAAGATGGACTAAAATTCACGTATTAACTTTGAAATGCCATCTATTCGACGTAAAATATGAAAAAAATATGAACTAACGATTCGCACTTTGGAAAGAGTGATTAAGGCTAGATTGCTGGTTAATGTAGACTTAGAATGATAACATATTAGGTAATTTGGTAGATACTCCAAAGAAGATTTTTCGAAAGCGAATTTCAATAATTTGACAGTATTCATTACAAAAATAAATAATGATTATATGGTTCATGAAGATGCACGTTACGCGCCGGTAATCTATATTTTCCGACTGAAATGTTCCAAATGAATTCATGAAAGCACGTAGGTGCACGGCAATTTTAACTTGTATTTTTCATTTTCTTTACAATTACAAAAGTAGTCAAAGCGTTGCAAATCAAAATAGACTTTATCCGAGCTCTAGTACCAGGATTTAACAGATCACGTCACAGTATAGAAAATGTTACGTCATAAAGCTTCACACGTCATGAAGCATTGTTGTTGAAGTACATTCTTGGTCACATGTGGCGGACACGTTTATAACATAGGGCGGACAAACAACAGCTTGTGAATCTAAATACCAGAACTCGGATATGGTCTATTATTCAAACACATTTTGCATTGACTGTAAATGATCCTAATTAGGAACTTACTCCTCTAATATCTAAAATGTGCCACTCGTTAAAAAAATTTAAATACACTACAGCATCACTTTTTAACAAAAGCAATCGTGGATTTTCAAAAATTCAAAAGTGCGACGCTAGGAAATGTGCTACATGTCCTCGTCTCGTCCTGGAAAAACACTGTTAAATCTAATGTCAATGGCAGGAAATTTATCATCCAATTCCCCATTGACATCTCATGAAAAACTCCCAGCCTGGTATATTTGATTTCCTGAAGTAAGCCGGGCTGTACATCGGTGAAACTGGTCGTCCATTACACCGACGTATCCAGGAGCATTTGATTTCCTAAAAAGTTTAGATCATATAAAAACCAACACTGTGCAATCTATAATAATGATAAAAAATATATCAAAATTCAACCTTTGGAAATTGTGGAAAAATCCCCTGATCAATCAAAGAGAGAATTTGTAAGATCCAGAAGATAATGTGAACTGTCTTGGATGAAAAAACTACAGACAGCTTATCCACTAGGGTTAAATGACAACATCATGGGTCAGGGAAACATTTCTCTGTGCGCTTCTATTGACATCATTGGTATTTCTTTTCCGAAATTACGCCATAGCAGGTCACATGGTAGAAGAGTGAACTATAATATTAAAAGCAAACATAAAAACCTCGTAAGTATTAAAGATCTAAATACTGTTTTCAAAAACAATGGGCGGCATGGCTTCTTCACTAAACTTTGTTCAATTCCCGTCACACAACTTTATAAAATCTCTTTGGAGTGTGATACTATGTCTGTAAATAGTCCGCTCTATGAATGTTCGAAAATTATTGATGCCCTCTGCTTTCATAGACTTTATCCGAGAATAGACAAGCCAGATGAACACGCAAAACAATTTTTTGAAAATTAAATATATTAATAAAGGAATTGACCTTATTGATATTGCAGAAATTTTTCGAGACCCGGATATCCAAAAACTTGTACCCGTCTATTTGACAACCAGGACATGCCTGTCATTTCCTTTTCTTATAAAAAA
>MJUU01063327.1:52531-86161 GCA_002080025.1 Modiolus philippinarum
TTAACATCATTGAAGATAAAGAAGTTCGACAATTCTTTCGAAAAGGGCCTAAATATCGCCCACCTTCTAAAATAAACTGGCAAGCTTGTTTTGATATAATTAAAGACGCAGTTACCAATTATTGTAAAAAATGGTGCAAACGAGAAAGTGCAGACAAACAAGCTCTAAATTTGTTTAAAGAAAAAATTATTATTAAGGTCACCAACAGAATAGATTTTAATAAGGATAATTATATTGAGTCACCTCCTAAGCTGTCTGTAAAAAGAATTAAGTCAAAATTGAAGGATCTTGGTCAAAAATTTGTGTTTGTACCAGTTGACAAGGCTTCCAACACGTTGCTATCGTTTGAAAGAAATATTATATTGATGTCCAACAATACGAACTGGACAAGTCAACAACTTTCAGACGTACCAATTGGGACTAAAAAACATTAACCCAACAACATTATAAGGATACAGAAATGCTTAAAGTTCCACATAAAGATAACACCTTGCCTACCATGTACTGGATTCCTAAGCTTCACAAAAATCCCTTCAAACATCGTTTTATTTTGGCATCTAGTAAGTGTTTTACTACTAATTTATCCATCCAATTAACTAGTTCACTTACTTGTATAAAAGAGTTGGTTATTAAATACTGTGAAAAAACTTATCAAAACTCTGGTGTAAATTATTTTTGGAGTGTTAAAAATTCAATTGAAGTTTTGGATAAACTACAATCTATTCAATGACCAGTCTCATCCGTCGGCAGTTATGATTTTTCCACACTTTATACTACTCTTCCACATAAGTTGATCAAGTCAAAATTGGGACAACTTATTAAATGGTCTATAAATTTTCTGGTCTGCAGTTCATTTGTTCTAACAAAAAGCAAGGATTCTTCTCTAATATCATATACAATAATTATTGCTCCTGGACATGTGATTAATGTACTCAATCTTTTGCTTGACAACACTTTTGTTCGTTTTAGCAACACTATTTATAAACATGTCATAGGTATTCCAGTGGGTACAAATTGTGCACCGCTCATTGCAGATCTTTTTCTGTTCTGTTACGAACGAGACTTCATGAAAAAACTTCAAAACGGAACCATACAAGACATTGATAATCTTATTTCTATTTTCAATAATAACAGCAGGTATATTGACGATATCCTTACTATTGACAATCCCAAGTTTTTAGATTTTGTAGACATGATTTACCCACAAGAGCTGAAATTATATAAAGTTACCACTGCCCTTTTCTAGATCTAACTATCATTATTTACGCTGGCAAAATAATAACTAAAATATATGATAAAAGGGATGATTTTGATTTCACTATAACTAACTTCCCTTTTCTTGACGGCGACGTTCCTCAAGCTCCATCATACGGGGTGTACATTTCTCAACTAGTGCGATTCGCACGTGTTTGTTCTACTCTTGACGATTTTAATGAACGTAACCTTACTATCATAACAAAACTTTTACAACAGGGTTACAGATTTCATAAGTTGCTGAATACCTTTAAGAAGTTAACAGATATGAATATTTAATATCTAAATATGGCGTTACTCGCAAACAGCTTATTACTAAGGGCATTTCTAATCCCCGTTTTTACGGTAACGTTGTTAAAAATGCCAGAAACTAATTAAAATTCCAGAAAAGCTGGGACGTAACTTACATTCTTTGCGTAATAGGGGATATTGACAAGATACTCTGCAAGAAATTAAAACACAAAATAAAAGCTTGTGTTATAATTCGGTGGGTTAGAGTAAGTAATGGTATATCTAAACAAAGAAAACATTTCTGATTATCCAACATCACTACAACAAGAGAGTAAAAAATTGTGTTTATCGGTCAGTGGGTCACAGAGACAGCACCAGTAAAATAATTATGTTGGGGTAAGAAAACACAAAACAAAAGCTTGTGTTATAATTCGGTGGGTTAGAGTAAGTAATGGTATATCTAAACAAAGAAAACATTGCTGATTATCGAACATCACTACAACAAGAGAGTAAAAAATTGTGTTTATCGGTCACTGGGTCACAGAGACAGCATTGGGGTCAGAGAACAAACAAAAACAAAACAAAATCTTGGCTTAGGGTTAGGTGGGTTAGAGTTTGTCATGGAATATCTGAATAAAGACAACATTGCTAATCTAACAACACTACAACAAAAGGTGGGGATTCAGACATTAGGTTACAGAAACAACTCAAATAAAATAGTTAAAGTGTGGGTTAGGTGGGGTTAGGTGTGGGTTATATATGAAAAAGACAACATTGCTTATCTAACAATACAACAAAAGGTTGGGGTTAAGACATTAGGTTGCAGCAACAACTCAAATAAAATAGTTAAGGTGTAGTAAAAACAATTAGATTAGGGTAAGTGTAGGGTAAGGTCCCCTTATACAGGTAAGAGCAAAGCTAAATCAGAGACAAATGAAAGTACTTTGGGCAGATGAGACTAAAATAAAGGCGAGACACATCATAGTACCCTAAACATGTGAGACTAAAATAAACACAAGACAAACGTGGTGATGCCAAAACCAAAAAAGAGGCGAGACAAAAACCTAGGAGGAGTTGATGAAAGTACCTCCGGATATAGGTAAGAAGATACAAAAGCTTAAGGCGAGACCTTTGACAGGTGACACGAAAATTCGTATAACGTTCGACTGAATCAGGGAAATTGAAGACGTGACACACGAGACAAAGGGCTTCGAGACACTTTGAGAACATCACCATATCGTCAATTGATACGCAAAACCGATTTTGTTGCCCTCTACATGGGTTAATTTTAGAGCC
Source organism: Modiolus philippinarum (assembly GCA_002080025.1). Taxonomy (NCBI): domain Eukaryota; kingdom Metazoa; phylum Mollusca; class Bivalvia; order Mytilida; family Modiolidae; genus Modiolus; species Modiolus philippinarum. The sequence continues at coordinate 55,313 of MJUU01063327.1, forward strand.
TGAGCACATTTGCATACTGTAAACGTATTAATTTTCGCGGAAACTTATTTTCGCGGTTTATGAAAGATCGATATATTTTCAGGTATCAATTTTGACGGTTTTCAAAGTTAAAAAGTTTTTTCTACTTAAAAATTTATTTTCAAGGGTACTATTTTTCGTGTTCCAAAGTCAGCCGCGAAAATAACGAAAATTAATACGTTTACAGAAATTTGATGGTACCAGCAACATATTTTACAAAGAATACACCACGGAAATGTGGTCTATGGTAACGCATTTATAAAACAAAAGGGAAAAATGACATTATCTAAATGTTGATGGAGTAAAAGTGAATATAGCAAAAAAATTATTCTCCGATTTCTCAAACAGAAATGACAATGCAATTGACGCTAGTATTTTAGTTTTAGGTTCATTAAGCAAAGAACATTTATCGCAAGATAAATATCTTGTAAATCCCTCAAAGAAAAGTAATTTGTACCACTCCAATAGGTTTATTAGGGATGCCCGTGACGCTGATAAAATGGAAGAGAGTGACGCAATCAATATAAAAGAAACTTTCATTCACAAAACATGGAAATTCCACAATTCATTTAAGGATATCCCGGAAACATCTCCTTGGATTATTATACAAAAGAAACAAAAAACTACAATTTCTTTTGGTTTTCTCAAATGACTCTCTAAAAATAGCCAATAGTACCCTACAATGGTACGGAAGAGTCTTGAGTAATTCATTTACATGCACAGTGTATAATAGTTTATTGTTTCAAGTGAGATATATTAACATGTTTGACTTCATAACAAAAGATATACAAAATGAATGCAACAACATTCTACGAGCAGAAAGTCGGAGAAATTAATTATGCAGTCGAGAAACAACTCATCCTTCCTCTTATGTTTCTGGTGACACTATTTCTGTTAGGTGTACTCGGAAATCTTACAGTGCTTGAAATATATCGACGAAAGTACGCCATATGTGTTTACAGGACAATTATTTGGAATCTGGCTCTTGTGGATCTATTATTCTGAGGTGTTAGAATTACGTTTCATATTGCTAGAATACATCTCTTTTATTCATTTACTGACGTTTTGGTTTGCAAGATATTTACAGCATTTTTTATGTTTGGGATCATGTATTCGACAATCCTCATAATGTTCCTTTCAATTTATAAATTCCGAAGGATACAAATGCCGCTTAAACCTCAACTTTCCATTAAATGTACAAAATTTTGGATTTTAGCCTGCTTTGGATTGGCATTGATAACGTCTGTTCCGCGACATTTTCTCCAGGAGACCGAAATTATGATGATTACAATATTTCAGGAAGCAACTGTCCAATCACACCATCTGACACGTCTTTAATTCAGAAGATAGCTGAAATATTTTTCTTGATTTTGGTTGTGATATATACTTGATCTTTGTTCTTTATCTATTGTTTTATAGGTAGAAAAGTGTATTTACAGAGAATGAGAATAAATACAAGCATAGCTGATAACGCTACAAATCGTAACACCTTTTCGGACAAAATGACTAAGATTGCATTCACTGTCTCCGTTGTGTTTGCTGCGAGTTATCTTCCCTTATTCAATTTACGGATTATGAAGAAATCAATCAGTGAAGAACATTTCTCGATAAATGAAATTTCTTTGTTTCGAATCGCCGGAAGAACATATATAATAAATCATGTTGCAAATCCATTCATTTATGCAGGTTTTGATAAAACATTTAGAAAACTGTTAAAAAGACTTTTAAATGGCGTCTTAAAATGGAGACGGTAAAGGGTCTTTCTAGTCCAAGGTGCTTCTTTGCTGATTTTGTCAAATGACACTTATTCATGCATGTGTATTTGTAGAGACTTTGTCTCATTTGCATTTATTCCATATCCCTTCATTGTTAATGTGGTTTACGAACAATTCTCTGCAACAACCAATATCAGCAAAAATATCGCTATGCTGGCATGTTGAAATGAAGCGCGTTAATCTCTTTGTCTATTGAAAATACATGTAGCTGACCATTTAAAAAATTGCATAAATAGCTTTTGTTTGTGTGAATAATCAAATTCTCAACCAAGTTTGTTAAATGTAGACTAAAAAATTAGACTCAATCGTCCATTTCTTTAAATTTTTTATTTGAAATATTGGATACATCGGCGAACGAATTCCTAAGCTAAAGGACAGACAGGCGGAAAATTCTACAATAAAATCCACAAAAACACGGCTATTCAGATGTAAAAGAAATGCAAGCAATGTAACAAGACAAAACAAACAAAAAATGAACAAGAACGCCAAAACAAAACAACAAAACATTGGATTATCACATGCCCGGGAAGGATAAACATGATGTACTCTATGAGTAGTTGTTTAATAACATAAATTTATCTCTTAAGTATATATGCAGCATTTACATTACAGGGACAATAAGTTACTACCAAAGATAATAAAAGTTTGATACATTATCCCACATAAAAAAAGAACTGATAAAGTAAACTCCCACTGAAATCAGGAAGTACGAGGTGTATCAGTTTTTGAGACAGTGATTTTTTTCTTTTGACAAAATCGCTATACTAATTACAATTACGACAATAGCGAAATGTGTTTAGAAATGTAAACACCATATGCGGGAGATGTTAGAATATTACTGCGCAGAAACCCAAAGTTGAATGTGAAGTTATCATTTCAAATGTCCAGAGTTGGTGGTGTATGCATGATGCTGATGATATATCAGTGGTCCTTTAAAATAGAATGATTATTTGTAGAACCCAACTTCAGCTTAGTACAGAAATAGCAATTGTATCAACCAATATAATATTATGGACTGCGAAATTTTTCATTGACATTACATTACATAGATTTCACAGACATGTCTTTTATTTTAATTTGACGTCTGTTATTGTTAGTTTTTATCAACGTCCGTTAGTTTTACTTTTCAGTCTGTTAATTTCGTTTTAAGTTGTTAATTGTTAGTTTATATTATTGCTGTTCGTTCCGTTTTGCGGCCTTTTCGCCGTCCATATAATATATTGTTTTCAAAGAATTCAAAAAATTTAGCATTTACATTATATCAGACAAACAATCGTGTAATTAATGTGCAACTACACATGTACTTGACAACTGGCGTGTCCACACTTATCACACAGTGTATACAATGTAGGGAAATATCCTTTTGGACTTTCCGCACTCGCTTTCGTAGGACGTAGTAAAGATTGTAAATAACTATTACCACAAATACTTTAAATTTAGTTTCTGTTGTAATACCACAAATACTTTAAATTTAGTTTCTGCTGATGGCCATTGCGACAACAGTAATAGTAAGAAAATAACGACAGTAGAATACCTAAAGAACAAAGCACAAGATGATAAATCATAGAACAAGACGCAACACACCGACAAAACACACAAACACCACAAATGCAACACTCCAAGCTTAAACTCTTAAAACAGAGTGACAACATGTTCTCCGGAAGGGTAAGCTTGTCCTGCTCTGTATACAGCACCCACCACTCTGTCAGTGGGTCAGTCCAGGGTAAACTCATACAAATGTAATCGGTAATGTCAAATCGTGAATAAATTTAGCTGAAAAAGGTCTGTTCTCATTTGTGAAACCGACATTTCATATCTATCTATGATATCGTGGTGATGGCCATAGAATATCTGAAGAGATGAAAGAAACAAGGTTATTTATTTATTTGTACTCTATTCCTTGTAATTTCCATAACTGGAAATCATATTTGCATTTATTACTTGAGGCAAACTGTATGTATGTACCGTCTTACAACAGATCCTTTAATTGAAAGATTGAAATCGAAATCATACAACAGCTATACTTGTTTTAAAATATCTTAGTCCAGTACGATGGTGCTGGCCCCAAAAACCGATTTTATTTAAAAACTTTCAATATCTACATTTCAGAACTAATTAGGAGTATCTCTATCGTCAACTGGTTAAGATATCCGTTTAAATGCATAGTTCTTTAGCTGGCATAAAAGAGTAAATATTTTACACCGAGCCTTAGCGAGGTATAAAATGAAATGGGACTATTGAACACATCTGTTGGTCATATCAGAAAGTAGAAACTCTCCGGGATGATCTTAAGTTTTGGATTTTTGAAAACACTGAGATAGAACTACCTTTAAATACAATGATTGTTCTGCTAGCAGTCTTTTGTGATTTCATGTTTATGTCCGTATATTTAGTTCTTTCAGTTCCATTATTCACAACTGACTCAGTCCTGTTGCCAACTGAATTTTACTGTGGTTACGATTGTTTTTTTGATGTATCACATTGGCTGTAGGGGGGAGGTTTGGGCCCAATAAAACTAGTTTAACCCCGCCGCAGCAGGTTTGCGGCTGTCCTAAGTCAGGACATTTATTATGCCTTTGTGTGTCTTGTCTTTTTTCTAGTTAGTCTACTTTATGTCTATATGTGTCTAGGTTGATGTTTATTTCGCTGAACTTGATTACTCTTTATTCAGGGGCCGACTCCGACCTACCATTGGCTGTGGGGTTTTCGCACCGTTCATTGAAGATCTTATAGTGGCTTAGAGTTGTTATTACTCCCCTTTGGGTCGTTGTCTCTTTGACACATTCCCCGTTTCCCTTCTTTTTTCTATTTGATGGGAATGTTATATTTGGTGTGTGTAAGGTACAGGTGTGGTTGGGAAATCAATTTTAAATGCATTTTTCTGTGTTGTGCACATCACAAATGGACTGTGTTTTTATAGTGTGCACAACATACTCATGTTATTATGTAAATATATTGTTAAGTATGAAAATGGTGAGTGAAAGAGATATCCCATCTGTGACTTTCTGCAATCTATTTTCATTTCATTATTAGCAATACTATTGTCTCAGTTAAATCACCTCCCCACAAATAGATTTTTGGTTAAACGTTTAAATTAAATAACCTTTGAAGTCAGTATATTTTGATCAAATTTAGTTTTCTGTTGTAGTTTTTTTTTATTAGTTGTTTGTTTACGTTTATTTATTCTAAAAAAACTGGCCCAGTCCTTTAATTTCAGCTTCTGTTATATAGATGATATTTTATTACTAGACAACAGAGGTCACCACAAACTAGGCTGTATGACGAACGCGATGACTCCACTTTTCCAATAGTCAACTTCCTTTTCTTGTAGCAAGATGAAGATGAAGGTAAATGTCAGTCTGATACTTGTGAAGTTAACTTGACCTTAATTTCATAGTTGACTGATTTTGTTAATTTTTACATTCATGTCCAATTCTCAGCAATAGTAGTATCTACACTCTCCATATTATTTCATAGTGGGTATATGTCAGACTGACACTTGTGAAGTAACCTTGACCTTAATTTCATGCTCCACTGACTTGGTTATTTTTCCATGTAAGTTCATTTTTCAGCAATTGTAGCACCTATACGTACCATATTAGCTCTATTTGTTACATCTAAATGCGTGCATGCCAGTCTGATATTTGTCAAGTAGCCTTGTTCCTAATTTCGTGGTACAGTGACTTTGCATTTTTTACATTCATGCCAATTTCTCAGAAAATTGTAACACCCGTACTCTCCATATCAGTCAGAGGTTCTTTGCTAGGTTGCGTCTTTATGGCCTTGGACCCAACTAGACACTTTATGATTGCCAACCTGGAGAAGCGTCAAGGCTCCAAACGCACTTTTCGAAGTTAGTCCAGATATTAACTGTACGCTCATAGGGTATCGTCCAAATTTGGCTCGGACATTAATCTTACAGATCTAGCGTCTCTTAGCTACTTGCTGTCTATTATTCCTTGAAATTAGCTACCTGCTATATCAATGCCAACGTAGAGAAACATCAGCAAGGGTCCATCCGCACTATTTGAAGTTGGTCCAGATGTTCAATATACGCTCAAGGAGTACCGTCCGATTTGGGTCGGAAATTTTGCTTTCGGTTCTAGGGTTTCTTAGCTAGGTGGCGTCTATTAGGCCTTCAACTTAACTACCTGCTATATCAATGCCAACATGACCAAACGTCATAAAGAGTCTATCTGCACTATTTGAATTTGGTCCGGATAAGATTTATTTTAATAGCAGCTCACAGAATACGTACTGTCCGAATTGTGACCGGATATTTTTCGTAATGATCTATGGGTTCTTAGCTAGATGGAGTCTACTACGCATTGTACCAAACTATCTGCTATATAATTGACGACGTGGAGAAACGTTAGCAATGGTCAATCCAGAAGTAGGGTACATGTACCGTCCGAATTAAGGACCGGAATTTTTTTGCACGAGTCTAGGGATTCTAAGTTAGGAGGCATCTATTAAGCCCTTGACCTAACTACCTGCTATATCAATTCCAACTTGAAGAAACGCCAGAAAAGGTTCATTTGCACTTTTTAGATTTGGTCTAGATCAGATTTTCTCAATATACGCTCAAAGAGTTATAATTTTTCGAGTGGCCATTTTTCGTATGGGTCTGTGGGTTCTAAGCTAGGTGGCATCTATTAGGCCTTTGGCCAAACTACTTGCTTTATGATTGCCAAAATGACAATAGTCAGCAAAGGGTCCATCCGTTTTTTTATTATTGTCCCAGATTTTTACTGTACCCTTATAGGATTTCTGTTCGAATACTGGACCTGAAATTTTTCGTACGGGTCTAGGAGTTCTAAGCTAGGAGGCGTCTATTCGGCCTTGAATCTAACTACCTGCTATATAAATGCCAACGTAGACAAACGTCAGAGAGGGTCGATTAGTCCAAACAGTGGAACATATGCTGAATATCAGCAGTTACAGCAATCATTACTTTCCTGAAACGTATCAGAACTCCTAGTTAACTGTTTGGTAAGTCAGGGCTAGACATCAAAACACTTTTTCGGGATACTCCGTCGAACTTTGCAACATAATCTAACACACCCCTGATATGTTCAGGATTCTTGGGATGGTAAACTCCAAACAACGGAGTTTTAACATCCTTTGACATCAAAGCGGGTGATGAAAACAATCAGCTCCCCTACATCTAATGGGTCCCTAAACTTCATAAGAACCAATACAAACAGAGATTCATTGCGGAGTCTTCCAGACGCACCACTAAGCCACTTTCTAAGCTCCTTACTACTTTATTGACCGCAGTCAGAGATGGCCTGAAAAGTTACTGTGATAAAGTCTACTCCACGAGCGGTGTCAATCAGATGTGGATTCTAAAAAAATCTAAAGATCTACTTGAACAGCTATCCTCTAGTAGTCTTTCTCATTGCCACAGAATACAAACTTTTGATTTTCCTACTCATTATACTACCCCTGCCACAACAAAGTGAAAACAATAATTTCTGATTTGATACATCAATGATTCTGCACTAAAAACGGAGAACGCGGATACACTTACTTAGTAGTAGGGAAAGATAAAACATATTTTGTAAAAAAAACACACTGAGTCAAACAAGAAGTACACAGAGAATGACGAAATCAAGATGTTTGAATTTTTAATAGATAATATTTTTGTCGAATTGGAGGTCGCGTTTTTCAACAGACAATCGGGATTCCCATGGGAACTAACTGCGCGCCGCTTCTAGCTGATCTCTCTCTTTACTCGTATGAGGCCAAGTTTTTAAAACAGGGCTAACAAAGAAAAAACAAAAACATTTAGCCCAGTCCTTTCATTTCAGCTTCCGCTACATAGACGATATACTTTCTGTTAAGAATCCAAAATTCAAGGAATAATTACACCAGATCTATCCCAATGATCTTGAAATTATAGAGACTACTGATACACCTACTTCAGCTTCGTTCTTAGATCTGTTTATATACATTGATGAAGATGGACGTTATATGACAAACGTGATAATTCTAACTTACTAATTGTGAATTTTCCCTTTCTGAGCAGCAATATACCCACCTCTCCAGCCTATGGAGTGTACATTTCACAGTTAATTTTTTGAATAGAGCAAAAACACTGTCCAAAAAGTTACTTTGTCGGGAACTTATTCAGCCTTTGTTGCTTTCATCCCTTTATGGCCGTCACTATGATATCATTGACAGATATGACGTGTCTGTGTCCCAAATGAAAACGGACTTTTTTAACTAGATTTCACGTCTTCACGGATTTGACATAACCGGTTTTGACTCAATCCTGGATTGACTCACTGATAGTGTGACGGTGCCGCTAGCGGAGCAGGACATGCTTACCCTTCCGGAACACCTGATGTCATTCCCGGTTTTCATGGGAGTTCACACTATGAGTGCCTTAGTTTTTAATGTCGTCTTTTTATTTCCGTGCATTGAGCTGTCTCACGTCCTTGTTTTGTCTTTGTTTTTCTCTGTTGCCGTTTTTGCTATGTCTTTGGATTTCGATTTTTGTGGTCTTCGCTTCCCTTGTTCCTTCGGTATTCTACTGCCGTTGTTTAATACCAACATTCTTGATGTTCTTGCGATGGCTAAGTAACTTCCGCATGGTTGTTGTCTTATATCTTCGACATAAATGCTAAGAAACGTTATCTTTTTAAAGCTTCCTTCCTCATGCTGTTTTTGAGCAATTACGCTCTCTTCATAGCTTGTTGCTTGTTGTGTTGAAGTCGTTGTCGTGATGCCCGAAATAGCAACGGAGATACGCAACTGCCTGTGGGATATCTAGTAAACTGGTTGTCCATTTGTTTCATAAATATTTTATCTTCATACGACATTCCTTGTTAGTCGTCATCTTTTGTCTTTGCAAATATATAACATTCTGGCATGTCTACTGTTTTGGTTGCAGTATTGAAACAAGCGGGATCTGGTTCCCGTACACAAATTTTACGTTCACATAGTCTTAATGTCGTAGGTTGACCAAACGGTATAAGGCAAATGTTTTCTTTACAGATAATTCTGCAGTTGCAAGTTGAAAGTCCAGACAGATTTTGCCGATCATGACCTAGCCCAGTCTTAATTTGTAAACAAAGGGTGATCCAGGTGGTCCATATCTATAACGAGCACATGATTGATTTCGGGAAGGTTCTTCCTATGAGCAGCATTGTCGGGATTCAGGTTCATTTGACGTCAAGTTTATACGTTTTGTTAAGCGGCGTTTTCTATAGAAATCGGTAACGTCACTGTACCTATCGTTTAAAGTAAAACCATAACGCTATGTAAATATTATTAAAGACATATCCTACTATTCAAACTCCAATATGATATCTTCTTGATATTCCTTTTGTACAATATTAATGATGAAAGCTTTAAATCAAGCTAAAAAAAAATTGGGGGGTCATCGACCTAGTTTAAGAGCTATGACGTCATTTTTATTTACCTGTTTTGAAGGTATTGATTATATACTATATTGCCTTTATTTTCACTATATTGTAAATTACGATTGAACTAAAAAAAAATTTAAATGCCTCATCGCGTGTAGAAAAGCAAAATAAAAAATATGCAAGTTTTGGTACAGTGTAAACGGCGTAGTTTTCAAGATCCCGCCATTTTTATCAGGTACTCACAATACAACAAAATCCTGATCGCAAAAAAAAAATGAAATATGATAATTTGATAATATTTTCACAGAAGATAGAGTCTAACCTTCTCAATGAACTAAGCAAATAAAATAATAGGGTCACCGAATCGGGGAAAAAGATTGTAAAAAAACATGTAAAGACCGAGAATGGCGGGAGTCCAATGGCGGGTTTTCCTTCATACTGATAGCAATTTATTTCTTATCGCAAATTTATAATCACAATTTACATTATACTTTTGTACGGACATGTATTAATAAAAAGTAGCCAAATCATTATTTTTCCCCTTTAATTGCTATATACATGCACAAACTGGGGAAAACTTGCGTTTACGAGACATAAAAAGTATAAACCCAAAGGGGTAAAATAAGACCAATGGCAATTTTTACCTGATATTAACATGTAAGAAGACTTTTTTCGTTTTGCAAAATGAATTTTATTTTTTTTCTTTTGCTTATTTTCAAATTCTGCTGGCGTTGTGAATGTGGTAACAATCAAAAGGTGTAATACCTAAAGGTATTTTTTTCTTAATTCATTTGACTTTGTTTATTACACAAGTTTGAATATTAATTAAAAATGTTTTCTTTGAAATTGACATTGTCTTTAAATAATAATAAAACTTTTGGTAAACTAATTAATGAAGCAGTCTACAGAGGGTATAATTTGAATGTGCCCTTTTATTCTTTACCGTTAGAACATCAATTGAACCTTATACGTCGGTCCAACTGCTGGAAAAAAATCACGACATTATAAATGAATTACAAACCTTAAAGATCAATTTCCCGGGAAGTTTGCGACGTCATACAGGAATCACGAAACGGTAACACTCGAAAACAAATGCGCAGAAAAAATATATGATATGCCTTTAAGTTACGAATACAAAGTTGAGCTAGAAGGTTTACTTTTTATACACAACATAGAGAAGTACTACCCATCCTATACATTTGAGTTACCCATCTGTCACATTGGTGACGTGACAAACGAAACACGACAATGAAGAAATCTACAAGAGTAGCACATCGAGGAGTGAGAAAACTGATAACGAAAATCGAGGATGAGTTGGAGAAATCGACCGAACAGCGGGACGAACTAAAAAAAAGGAGGAAAAGGATAGTGAAATTCTGGATGAAACGGAGGATGAAAATATGGAAGCTAAGATTGAAGACACCGATCGGTATGTCTTAGATATAGAACCTATCTTACAAGTCAAAAATGCAACATTAAAACAGGCTAACAAATCACATTTGTCGCATCAGAATTTAAATCCAAATGCTGCAGAATTTGTACACACAAACTCCACATCTACGTGTATTAACTCGAACTCAATGCAGAATCATGACATGCACTTCCGGTCGTCGATGAGTTCAACACAGGCTAGCGCTTACCACAAATTGCCGAAACGCAGTCTCCCATATTTTGATGGTAATGTAATTAATTTGCAACCTTTCTAGGACGCAAATGAATCTACACTTCACGAGAATCAAACCATGTCAGATGTTCAAAATTTTAGTTTTTTAAAAATCAGCTTCAGGCATCGCCGCACAGTGTATAGTAGGCTTACCACCAACTACTGCGAATTATTATCAGGCTGTATCATTACTTAGAGAAAGCTTTGGTCAGACTGAAAAAAATACAAATGCGTATATGCATAATTTAATCGATCTACGAAAACAAAAATCAAACGCCGACAGCTTGAGAAATTTTCTTATAAAATTGAGTTCAGTATTCGCTGACTAGAGTCCCTAATATGAGTGAAAATACATTTGGTTCAATTTAAACGCCTATTTTTTTTTAACAAATTGCCATCAGATGTACCTAAGGGCATTACAAGAGGAATGATTATTGGTACATTGCTTCATTACGAATTTCAATAGAGAAAGAGGTATGCATACAAGTCGCGGGACAAACAATTAACTCATCACCAAATGAAGAAATTGAGATCACACCAACCACTTCATTTATCATTGGAACGAGAAATGCGAAAAAATGCCAATTTACGCATGTTAAGAAATGCTTACTTTGTGGAGAATCACATTACCCAAACACATTTTGAAATGTACGAGACGTACAGAAACGCATGGAAATGGTCAAGCGGAAGCGTGTATGCTTTAATTATTTCGGTAATCACCGAGTCGCAGATTGCACATCGTCATCCAAATGCAAACAATGTGAAAAAACATCATACAAGTATACATGCCCATGAGCGCAATGCCGAACCAAAGAAGGGATCACAAGTATACATTTCCATGAGCGCAATGCCGAACCAAAGAAGGGATCACAAGTATACATGTCCATGAGCGCAATGCCGAACCAAAGAAGGGATCACAAGTATACATGTCCATGAGCGCAATGCCGAACCAAAGAAGGTATCACAAGTATACATGTCCATGAGCGCAATGCCGAACCAAAGAAGGGATCATCAATAACTACAAACGAGACATCGTCGCATAAAACTGTAGCGCATTCTAGCATAGACGGAGTACTAATTGAATCAAGCACATTTCTAAATTCCGCAGTAACCGTGTATTCTGAAGTTTCACCAGTATGGTGTGACGAAGATGTATGATGACCAATGTATTACTTGCTGAGGGGGGACCAAAATGATTCATAACAGATGAATTAACATCAGTAATGAATATCTTTAAAGACCACAAAGCAGTTGAATGTAACTTAGAGAATTTTTGGAACCTAGAAACGTTAGATGTATCGGGAAACGATCTAACCAAAGGTCAGGCAGACGCAGAAGAAAATATGGAGAAAAAAATTGTGACATTAGAAAAATTGTACAGTAAATACAAGACGAAATTTCTATGGAAACAGGATTTTCAAACGGTACCACAGAACTGCAACATTGTTAAACAAAGAACAGAAAGCGTAATTCGACGTCTACAGTTAAGCCCAGAATTACTGTACGGAGACATTATAAATGAACATGAAAGGAGAGGTTTTGTTGAGAGAGTCAATGAAACAGCCATCCCAACAGACCGACCAATACACCAAATACCGCATCATCAAGTCACTAAGGAGTCGTCTACAACCCCCATTCGAATTGTCTATGACTGTGGTTGCAGTTGCCGACCCGACAGTCCGAGTTTGAATGATTTTTTGGAATCACTTTGAATGACATAACATGAATTTTAATGAGATTTTGCATGAGAAGATACGCAACAACCGCAGATATAGAGATTGCGTTTTTACAAATACTGTTGGATGAGAAAGACAGAGACGCCACGAGATTTCACTGGTTAAGCGACCCGACAGATACATCAAAACCACTTATTACGTATCGCTTAAATCAGTTCTCTTCATTTCAAGCGCCGCGCTTTTAAAACTTCTCGGAAATTCCAGGCAAACTTTCGGAAACATTAGAGAATGGACTTTATTTTGACAACAATACGAAGGACAACACTGCAGATTTGCAAACACAAGGTATTACATTAGAGGAAAATGACATTACCGGTTTTGACTTTACCCTGGATTGACCCTCTTACAATGTGTATACAGAGCAGGACATGCTTACCCTACCAGAGCACCTGATGTCACTGTTTTTTAGAGTTCACCCTATTAGTGGTTTAGTTTTTTGTGTTGTATATGTATTTTATGAGCATGTAATGTCTTTGGTCTTCCGTCTTTTGGTGTTCTTGCTTTTGCCTTGTCTCTGGACTTCAATTAATGTAATCTTGTGCTTTATTCCTTCGGTATTCTACTGCCGTTGTTTAATAGAAGCGACTTGTGGACAACTGGACCAAAATTGTTAAATAACAGAAATTATTGGCAATCATGTAGTGGAAATATCACATCTGTTCAAACACAAATTTCGGAAGAAGACGACGACATCGAATCGGACTACTCGAGCAATAAAGACCAGAATTACCTACATACAGGCATAGGGAACATCATATATATCAACAGATATAGTTCATATATGAAATTAATCCGTATTAGTGCCTATGTACTGAGATTCATTTGGAATTGCAGACATACGAAAATCGATCGACGGAAAGACTTACTAGAAACTATGGAAACGGAAAATGCAACTTTGTACATGATAAGATATATACAAATTGAGAAATTTCTCGGAGAAATTCGTTGTATCGAAAATAGAGAAATACGTGCAATGCTTGTGCGACAATTTACGCTCTTTCTTGATGAAAATACAATAATTCGATGTGGTGGACGACAACTTGACAACGCAGATGGGCACAGAATCCCAATTAATTTTCCATAGGCTCCAATAGTAACATTTTGAGAAATTCCACCCATTTCTATATTTCGTTGGTACATGTCACATCCTTCAAAACGAGCGGAATCGTCTGAAGTTGCTGCCATTTCATTGTCGGGTTGGCATGTCAGATGAAATTTTCCGGTATTTGCCGAAACCCGAAAATAAAAAAAAAACAAACAAACAAAAACAGCAAAATATTCGTGAATGTGCATCTTCTAATAAAGTTGAAAATTTTCCTACACATCTTTATTTCATTAGGTTGCATATCTACATAAGTCTTTTTCCAGTAAGTTCTTCTTCCAAAACAGCCATTACAATGTCCATTCGTTCAGTTATAAGTAAACAGTACACCTTTGAAGCCTGCGGAGTGGTTGACCGAATTAAGCACTACTTTTATGTGTATCAGTTCAAACGGTCAATTAGTGATCTGGGTCCAGATATTACAGATACAGCCACGTTTTCGTATCTGCTACCGAACAAGGCCATTTTACGCAACTGTTAATTACGGATGCACATTCGCGCACTTAACATTCAGGTGACAATATAACTATGTCGTATGCATAACGAACATTTTGGATATCGAAACTTAGACAATATGTGATTTCAGTAATATGTCGGAAAACCTTACCCTGCACCTGAAATTCCACCTTTACCGAAAAAGAAGGTTCAAATACGACGCACCATTCAGGTTCACAGGAGTTGATTTCACTGGAGCATTGACTTTCAGGAATGAACATAACTTGGAATCAAAGGCATTTATACATGTTTGTTTATTCACTTGTGCTGTTACGAGAGCAGTGCATTTTGAGTTAGTTTCAAACCTCAGAGCAAGATCATTTTTGAATTGTTTTACCAGATTTGTGAGTAAATGATCAGTACCAAAGATTATGATGTCAGACAATGCGCAAACATTTATAACTGATCAAACGAACTTTCTGATTTGTACAGTTCCGATCGAGTGCGACAAAAAATTCTACAGTATGGAATTCAATGGTGATTTATACCTAGAAGAATATGGTTTGGAGGCATATGGGAGAGACAAAAATTTAACTCAAGACAAGCGCAAGCAGACGAGGATACCCATAGAACATTATTAATGGAGATAGTGGCAACGATTAACGATCGACCAATAACTTACATACCTACTTATATTTAGGAATGGACGTAGATTAACAGGATTTCTGTATTTACGCAATAATAGTGACTATTCAAATTTGTTAAAAATTTCACATGAAAAGCTAAATAATCATGTTTCAAGAAACAGACAATAACTTTAAAAGTTTTGTTCAAGTTGGAAAGGAGAATATTTATCTCCATTGTTAGAAAAAACAACAGAGGGTCGGAGTTAATGTACGGAAGATACAAGATAACTAAATACTAAGTTACTGTGAATTTAAATTCTGCATAGGCGCATATCGAAAACTTATGTCTCTTCAGTGCAATTAAAATCCAAACGTTTGGAAGACCGTAAACTCAAAGATGTTTAAAAACTTATAGAGAACAAATAACCAATATGATCCAAATGTAAAACCAAAATCAACTAAGGACAGAGCTTTGCATTTGGGAGAAACTCCTTAGTTTTGATCAAAATTTACAAAAAAAAATTAGACATTGCAAGGTTCCTAATAGAATCGGCTTTCGGGTCAGCACCGAAGTACTGACTACTGGGCTGGTGAATATCCTCGGGGACTAACAGTCCACCAGCAGTGACATCGACCCAGTGGTAACAAATAATTAATACCGAAGTTACTGTGAATTTAAATTCTGAAGGAGACATCGTGCATGTGCATGACTATTCTACACGAGTGAAATGGAAAATACGTGTTTTCACTAAACGTCATTTAAGGTAGAAACGGTTAAAGGCGATTAGCTATGGTACGCACATATTCGGGAACTTTAAGTCGACAAGTGACATAGCTTTGTCCGCAGGAGATAAACAACATTGAGCCCAGTCTTAGGCGAAGTCAAAGAACCGTGTGAATATAGCCTGTCTAAATATTCAACCATATTAGTGTTGAACAGAGACTGTTTAAATTCTTTACGTTTATTAACATGTAAACTATAAACCCTACTGCTGTCTTTACCTAGTGCCGGTACCAAGTCCGGGTGTCCCGAGTTCCTATCGTTGTCTACATATGTCTTTTGTCTTGTACGTGTTTTTCCTGTGCAGTTCCCTGGCACATTGTGGCATGTAATTATAATTTTCAGCCATTGTACTAACGGCAGTAGAATGCCGAAGGAACAAAAGAGTTCACACGAGGTTTTGTCATGTCTTTGGACTTCGATTTTTGTAAATACTCGAAGTCCAAAGACATGACAAAACTAGAACACATAACTGAGATACCATTACACTTGTCACAGAACAGCAGTAATATACCGAAAGAAGAAAGGAGTGGAATCTACAAAAATTGAAGTCCAAAGACATGGCGAAAACGAGGACACAGTAAAACAATGAAGTTAAACACAGAAAACAATGACGTTAGACAGATACAAAGCACAGAAATACAATATTCAAAACAAGGCACTAACAGTGTGAACTCCAGTGAAAATGAGAGTGACATCAGGTGCTCCGGAAGGGTAAACATGTTCGACTCTGTTAACGGCACCGCACCCGTTAAGTAAGTGTAAGGGTTTCCTGTTATCCATTTTTTTTACATTTGTTAACTCGATAAGTGCCTATTGACAATTGAGCATTTAATTTTCATTTCCTTATTTAATTTTGAGATATTTTTTTATTGGGATAATGAGCAAATTCATAAACAATACTTTTGGTGGCTCGGAGTATGTCGGTATTCAGATTCATTTAACGTCAAGTTTATACGTTTTGTTTAGCGCAGTTTTCTATAGACAATCGGTAATATCACTGTACTTATTGTGTAACCTCAAACCATTAACGTTATTGAGTTACGAATACAAAGTTGAACTAGTAGGTTTACTTTTTATACACAACGCAGAGAAGTACTGCCCATCCTACACATTTGTGTTACCCCTCTGCCACAAGCATTATCTTCCTGCTATTTGCAATGTACAATTAGTGGATTCGTCCAGCTATGTCTTTCATATGTGGAAAGTGTATGGCAGAATTTGGTGACGGGATTTTTTCTTCGACGTCAGTATTGAAAGTTGCTTCTCGAGTTTTGCCCACGGGAGGTTATCTTCCGGAATATTTCTTGGTTGAATGACGTTCTTGCTCATAATTGAATATGTCTGGAGAATTCTGTGAAAGACGGAAATGGTATATTGCGTTAAGACTTGTACTCATAATGAAATCTGTCTGGAAAATTTTGTTAAAGACGGAAATTGTATATTGCGTTAAGACTTGTAATTTGAAGCTCTTCGCATCCACTTTTCTTGGAGACAATAAGGTAGCTTACTGACAATTGGCCTCAATCCAAAAGGCGACTGAAATTTTAGGATTCTTTTTGATGTGTTCAATTTCCGACAATAAAACTCATACAGACGTGTATTATCCTTGTCCGTTAATTTTTGGAAGTTAGACAATCTAGTTATTAACGAAGCTTCCACCATTTCTTGGCATCCCATTATCTAGGCGATCCCATAACATTTCAAGGCATTCTGTGGGGTTCTCACTTGACCTTCTTATACTTTCAGCTTATTTTGAGGACTCGACTCCAAGCCATTTTACTAGGAGGTTAAGCTGTTGTGAGTCGGGCACTTTGGCTTCATCAACAATTGACTTGTAGATATTTTTCCAATTAGGTAGAATTCAGCACGGTCCTTGAAATTGCAAGACCAGATAAAAGTATTTCCTTATGGCGAAATAATCTAGTTATATCTGAAGTTTGGTGTACAGCTGTGTCATCTTGAAAGTTAACTGTTTGTGAACTTGATATTTGTTTGTCACATGATAAGTGATGGTTCAAATTTTGATGCATCATTACTAAGCTGAAATGTAACAGACTTAACGAATTAACGAAGTGGTCCGGCATAGGATGGAGTACATGTAATTTCCGGTGCCCCATGTACTACTGTTGGAGTTGACGCAACTCTCGGAATTCTCGAGGACCTTTATATTACTGACAGAATATTTGTGACATCCGGTAGCTTTGGTTACACATGTACTACAAATGGGGTATTTTGTACCTCCTCGTTTGTAACATTAACGGAGTGCTATTCAAAGTACTGTTGAACCCTTTTAACCGCGTCTGCTTCTTCTATTGTGACCCGACTTCTTCGCTCTTTACTATCGGCACGTATCTTCTCCAAGGATTTTTTTACTCAGTTTCCGCCATAGCAGTCGCTCTTTTGCTTTCCAGCACTGTTTTGTCAGCCTTAATTTCTGCCCTCTTTGTCTCTTTCTCTGTTTTCAGTCAAGTAGTCTTTTAAAAGTACAGCCTGCTGTTCTGCAAAGGCTCTACCTGCCTTTAAAACCTCTTCTTTAGTTTTTTTTTCTCTTCACCGTTCTAGATGCATTAGCGCGTCTGCACGTTCCACCTTGTGAAAGGTATTTACTGTTGTGGGACGACGAACTTCTTCTTGGTGCCTTTGGTGTTTTATTCGGAGTAAGAGCCTGGTTTGTTCCTGTACATGTAGATAAAACAGGGCGGCATCTATAATTAGTTGCCGGGAGCTTGACAATGTTGCACAGGCTTCCAAGTCCTGTCTGCTGTTTTCAGTCCTGTTTGTTTTCAGGAAATCTATGAAGGAACTCAGTTGTTTTCGGCATCTGTTATTTGCTTGTGATTTTTTTACCCAGGTTTAACTGGTCCCGTATGTTCGTTCTCTTCCTTGAGTAGGACATAAATATTCTATATTCTGAAGATAGTTGTCACCAATTTTAATTCACTAAATATAATAAGCACTCTTATTATATGTTGTAAACATTTTGTGTATTTGTATGATACATTTATGGTATGTTATTGTTTATTTTATGTTTTGCTTTAACCCGTTAGGGTTTACTAGTATGTAAATAAAGTTGATTTATAAAGTTCTAGTCCCTTCACTGTTAGTGTCCGGAACTGTAGACATGGCGCCCTGGAGCTTCCCGGTGTCTGTTCGAGTAACACTCATAATGATCTGAAGTAAGTGCCTTTAATCTAAATGTAGTATTTCCTGGAACATACAAGACCGGTGTTACTATAGCTGAGTGACTGTATTGTCATCTTTAAGGGATCGAGAAGAAACGTTGTCCTATAACTGAATGCCTTAAGCAGGAACGGTGTACTAGATGTCAAAATACTGTCTGGAGCTCAGGCTTGTGTTTTGACTGTACTGACCGGATCCAGCAAGCTAAACCTATTTCGTGGCCCAATTCAAAATAAAACCACTGTGGCTTTAAACTTTAATTAGCAGATGAACAAGTTAGTAAAAACCTGAAAATACTAATAACTAACAATCATAAGTTACGTGTTTAAAATTACGAAAATTTAAAGTCAACTTATTCTACCGTTATTATAATAAAAATGGCGACATATAAAAAATACACAACAATTTGTATAAATAAACACAAATATGATGTATACCTATATGTATATTATAATTCGTAGAAGATCTCGATCTATTAACGCATAGAAAATTTATAAATATACAGTTGAATATCAGTAACACACGGAATGTATTTTCAATAATTTTATCTGGATGTATATTTATTGTCGCTCGCGGCTTGTCGTACATAGTTACCAAATTGATAAAATACGTTCATGATTTTTTTTCTTCAAGACGGAAATATTACATAAACACACTAATGTAGTGTAATGGTACTTGTAGAACAACAATAAAAGCGTTGTTCCTTTGCTTGTTTTTACCATGTATTTGTAGAGACTTTGTTTCATGTGCATTTACTTCATGTGCATTTACTCCATATCCTTTCATTCAACATTGTAAATACAAGTAAACGGATATTTGCGACCATCAAATCCCCAATTGATGACGACAAATCTTCAAATAAAATACAGTTATCTCCATTCCAGTTTATGTTGCACATATTAAAAATGTTAATTACATTAATTTTTATTGTAATCAACATCAGATGGGCGAATTACAATACCGGTATTACTACATTGCGAATATAATCTCTTTATATGACAAACAATAAATTAATTCATTTTTACATTGATTTATATAAAACCACAAATTTAATTATGTTATATAGAAATAATGATAAACAATTTGCATGAAGGATTATTATTATTTTTAAAAAAACCAAAAGTGCATCTCATTGAACTAATTATATAAGGCAATATGGCGCCGAATAATGGATTTTCGGCTTTCAGTCAGAGATACCAGATACTTGTACTGATGATTACCAGAATGGGAAATATTGTAGCTGTAACATTGATATGTGAGTTATCTTCTGCTTAATGTATTTTAGAACAGCTAAACAGACGGTCTTTAATCAAAAGTGTGATCTAGTCCATCACTTCGGTGCATTAGGAGATCGCAACATGCTTCATATGAAAATTGGACATTCAAAGGCAACGCTAAATTAATCAAATGGATGATTCAAATTTTCGTCTCTATTTCAATAACCTATGCAGTTCCAAGGCTAAACGTCTGGGATATGATCATGGGTTAATTTAAATTCAATATTTTTAACTCCGAACATTTGTCGGATGCCACACAGCCGATTCAAATCATTGAAACTGTAAATTAATGAATCAATCAAAAGCCTTTGAACTGATTTGTAATTGATGAATAATTATATTCCAGTTAGGAGGAGAGGGGTCTAGCTGTGCAGGTAAGTCTTCTTTGGCTGAATGTCAGTCTACGCTTTATAAGTTTAACGAAACTGTCTGTGGCGATGTCTTCTGCATCTTCGCTAGCCAAGGATTTCGATTCGCTCGTCTCATCTTCAAGAGGAGAGGAGCGGATTGTAACCCTTGGCTAGCGAAGATGTGTCTTATGTATCGGATATAATCTTTGAATGGTTTGTAGCATGGGCGCTGTGATATCGAAATCTGCTTATTTAATATCTATGTGTTATTTATGAAATAGGACACATGTAACAAGTCCTCGTCGCTCTGTGATATTTTGTTGATCTCTTTCCACATGTATCACCACGGCCGATCAACATTTAAAATCAGTCACAGAGGTGAAAGCGATGTATATTGCCTCATTTTATTTCATAAACAAACGCAGGAATCGTGTCAATTTAAGGAATATTGAAATTGGAACCGTGAAATCTATACCTTTAATATTATAGCATTAACCAATCAGGTAATATGATTAATGACAAACTACATTAGAATTAACGGTTTTTTGTTTCAACATGCACATGCATAAACGATCTAATCGATGGCAAATGATGCAACACTCTTGAACGATTAATATACTCAAAAATCTGTTGACGTGTAATTACGCTGAATTCATTAGTATTCATCAAATTATAGTGAATATATCACAGGTGCTTGAGGACAGGACCCTCTTTTGGACCCCATATAGCCCCTCCCCCCAATTACTGTGGAAGTACTTTTATTCGTGGACATTAATTTTCGTGGTTTTTCTAAAAATCACTATTTCGTGGGTACTTAAATTCGTGGTTTCAATTTCCATACATTAAAACTCTATGGAAAAATGAATTTCGTTGGGACCTTAATTTCGTAGTTTCAGCGAACCACGAAATCCACGAAAATTGGAACCCCACGAACATTAATACTTTCACAGTATCATATTTTTCCATTTCTCACTATTTGTAATTTATTTGTGCTATTTTGTACTCATATAACACATACTTATCGTCAATTTGCTATTTTACTATCAATGTACCTTTTGGCATATAGAGCGCAGTGAAAGGTTGCTAACTTCATTCTGGCTAATCGGGGTACGTGCTGGGAACAATTGATTAAAAATCAATAAAAAATACACCTACCCGTAAGTGTGACACCTTCCATTCGCCCGATCATTATCAACAATGAATAGCGGTAATTGTCACATTTAAGTCCTGCACAAACGACTTTTCACTCGCGGTGTTGCTGTTTTTTCCTCCATTCAACCTCGATCAACGGATATTTGAAAACGACATCTGCGTGTTCTACGACTAAAGAGAAATAACTCAGTCTGGAAATAGCAGGAAATTCGAGGAGTTCCGATTTGCTATGAAAAGCACGATAAAGATAAAGTAAGAGATTTTCGAACAATATAAGCAAAAAAGCGATCAAAATGTTTGATGAAGATCGACAGTTAGAGTTTGATCTGGCTAATAAGGGCCACTATCTTATTATAAGTGGCCAGAGTGGAACAGGTAAAACGTTCCTTATGAAGCGTATAATAACAGCCCAACGTGAAAGGGAAAACCAAGTTGCCATAGTGTGTTCAACTGGAATAGCCATAACCTTGTACGGTAATCTTGGGGCCTAGACATTGCACAAGTGGGCAGGGATAGAAGATGGTCGATATCTCAATGAAGAAATCGTTCAGCTTGTACAAACTGATGAACGTTTTCAAACAGTAAAACACAATATAGAAGCCAATAATGTTTTGATAATTGACGAAGTTTCGATGGTCAGTGCTTAAACATTATGTCAAGTTGAAAAACTGTGTAGGAAATCTAGAGGCAATGACGGCTTTTTTGGAGGGATACAAGTAATTTTATCTGGGAACTTTTATCAGCTACCCCCTGTTCAAAATAAACTTATTGGAGAATTTGGAAACTACTGTTTCAGGCTACCTTGGTTTGATATCTGTTTCCCACACAAAAAACAATTAAATAGTATTCATAGACAAAGTGAAAATGTCCTTATTCAGTGTATAAATGAACTCGAGAGAGGAGAACCATCAGATGAAACTGTTGCATTTTTGAAATCTTTGGATCGTTCTTTGCCAGATTATAGTGCTGTTCAACTGTTTGCTCGAAGTTTGAACGTTGACCTGTTTAATTATAACAAGTTACATGATTTACAGGGAGAACTTAAAACATACAGGGCAAATGATGAAGGGTGAGATTATTATTTGTGAAAGTACTTGGCTCAAAAAAATTTAGCTCTAAAAGCTGGTTGTATTGTAATGCTAGTGAGAAATTTAAGTGATTGATTGGTGAATGGATTAGTTGGTACTGTTAGTCAACTAAATACATGTATAGATTCAGTTGAAGTGAAATTTTTTATTGATGATAAATTATAGGAAAAAGAAGGGAAACGGGGAATGTGTCAAAGAGACAACGACCCAAAGGAGAGTAATAACAACTCAAAGCCACCATAAGATCTTCAATGAACGGTGAGGAAACCCCACACCCAACGGCAGGTCGGAGTTGGCCCCTAAATAAAGAATAATCAAGTTCAGCGAAATAAATATTATCCTACACTCCCATAGACATAAAGTGAACTAACTAGAAAACAGACAAGACACACAAAGGCTTAATAAATTTCCTGACTTAGGACAGGCGCAAACCTGCTGCGGCGGGGTTAAACTAGTTTTATTGGCCCAAACCTCCCCCTAGCCAATGTGATACATAAAAAACATTAGTAACAACAGTAAAAGTATGGTTACAACAAAGCAAGCTGTCTTCACGACATATGACCTTGTGGAAAAAATATTTATTGCAAAGCGTACTCAAATACCTCTGAAATTGGCTTCTGCTATTACTGTTCATAAGGCACAAGGAATGAGCCTTAACAATCTTGTAGTAAACTGTGACTACTGTTTCTCCCCAGGAAAAATTGGTGTAGCTGTGGGTAGGGCGCAAAATGTAGAAGGCTTTCGGGTTAAGAATTTGAGGAAAAATTTATGCAAAAAACATCCCAGCTATGTAATTCAGTTTTACCAACACTTTACCGTTGGAACTTTAACTGATGACCTTTCATGTTGCGGAGAAAAGAACGAGGAAATAAATGATAGTGAGGATGATGACAACAAAGAGTCTTTTCATGATATTGATGAAAAATTTAGTTCAGACTCAGATTTCTCAGATAGTGAAGTAATTAGAGACTTTAAACAAATTTTTCTTAGGAAAGTATTTTGACAGCTGATCAAGAAACATCATCAGCTAAGACATCACTAGATTTTGTTCTAAATGAATTTGATGACACTCCTATGGAAGACAGTATGAAGTCTTTCAAACTTTTAATTTTAGAAAAATTTGATAAATTTGATGAATGGTCAATCATTGAAGACATAGGTTTAAATACACTTCCAGAGGGTGAAATGACATTAACTTCAAAACAGCAAAGTGACTTCTTTAGAAAATTTCATCGGTATCTCAATTCTGATGAATACATTAACAGTATACAGTCTTAATTGACTTATTATTACAAAGACAACAGTTCCTGTGGTCCACAATATCAGTTCTTAACATCTGTATTATTTCACATTGAAAGACAGTTTTTGAAAACTTACCAACTCATTTAAATATTCAGAATCCAGAATCGATTAAAACATATCAACTGAGGAGGCATTATCATCACCTGCAAGAGGAAAAATAAGGTATATCACTGGCTATGTTGCAAATTAAAACACAATTTGTCATTAAAAATTAGAAACTCATTATTTAATGAGGGTGTTGATTTCAAAATATCCAAAATGCAAAATGAGATGAATGTGTTGGCATCACTTTGTACTGCATATGATAGTTTAAAGAGTTCTAGTACTGATCCAGATAGTTTACAAGAGACAAAAAGGAAACAAAACGAGCGAGAAAGTTTAACAAATGTTATTGATGTATGCTTTGAATTCTTTAGCGTACTTGAACTATCGATTAGAGAAAAATTGTCACACACTAAGTAAGTTAAGTATGGGACAAATTTGTTTAGCCGTGTCACTGGGGAAGTATTCAGCGATAAGGAATTATTTGAATTGCGGGTTCATTCTTTGACAAGTAATTATAATATAAACTACACAACTTCGGAGTAGATTATAGAAAGCATTCTTAAATCTCTAACACTATCTTGTGAAAATTATATAGAAATTTTTCATTCCGCTGTTCATTTGTTTCTGAAAGTCTCCTTCAGCCAGTTCAGGAGGGATTATCTAACTTTCCTCAAGGAGGAGAGGGTAAGGCATATAGGAAAAAAGTTGTTGAGAATCTAAAAAGACTGTCAAATCTTTTAACATGCAATTCCTGACAGATGATAAGTCAAAGGACAAACAAGGATCTCACTTAAGACTTCATTCAGAAATAATGCAAAATAAATTCTTTCTGAAAAGGCATTTACAAAGATTTGCTTTTGTTGTGTTCTATGTATAATGTGAAAATTTCCTCACAAAAGCGCAAAAATGACATAAGCACTGCTCTTAGTAAGGCTATATTAGACAAAGATTCAATACCTTGTCCGGCGAAATTCAAACTGTTAGTGTAGTCTCTCAGGTCCCTTCAGCTACTGATAATGTAGTGTTTGCTTCTAATACTCCATTAACCGTCACTGAAATACATGAGCCAGGTCCAAGTAAAGTGCCGTCAGTATCCTCTACACCCGCTGATTCTTTGTCTTCAGAACAACCTACAGTACAAATTACAAAACAATTACAAACAAGGAAAAGAAAAATTGTAAGAAAAGGGAAAGGCAAGGGAAAAGGAAAGAGTCGAAGGAAAACTGTTGTAAGTGAACCAGTTGTTGATGAAAATTGTGCTATATGTAATAGACCCGAAATAAAAGATGCAACTGAGGAGTGGATATGTTGCGATGTTTGTGCATTGTGGTACCAAACAAACTGCGCTTACTTACAAGATGAGGAAACATG
Source organism: Modiolus philippinarum (assembly GCA_002080025.1). Taxonomy (NCBI): domain Eukaryota; kingdom Metazoa; phylum Mollusca; class Bivalvia; order Mytilida; family Modiolidae; genus Modiolus; species Modiolus philippinarum. The sequence goes on from MJUU01063327.1 coordinate 80,590, forward strand.
AGAAATGCTTAAGGTGCAATATTCACTTGCCAAATGTGCCAGTAAAATCTACATTAATTTTATCAGATGCTTTTCTTATTTTCACCCCTTCCCACAAGTAAAGAAATATAACTGTCGTGTAATGATGAGAGCATTTAAGATGAATATCACTTCTTCCCAAAATGCTCTCATTATGCATCACAGAGGAATATGTATATTCAGAAATTAAGTAAACATTCATACACAATTAAAGATATGTCTTTAATATTTAATAATAACTCTAATGATATCCTAAAAATAACTGCCAAATTTATAAATGAATGTTTCAAGTTAAGAAAAAGCTAAAGCCTGTTTGGTATACTAGTATTTCAATTCAAAATTGTAATTATCTGAAACTATATTTTTCATTATTTCTAGTATTTATTATGGTGAAAATCAGTAACTGACACCCCGCTGTCATACTATGGTCAACATTGTCTTATATTACATATGTCAAAGTATCCCATCGATTTCATTGGCTGAAACAGTCACGTGATTTTAAAAATATTTAACGTATTTTCAGCTTTGTTTCTATTTATATGTATATTGACGCCATGTTTCTATTTTTAAATATATTGACGCTATGTTTCTATTTACAGCTATGTCGACGCTATATAACTAAATTTATACTCAGATTGACTTTCAAGTCTATAATTTTTCACCGAGAAGGATCTTATGAAAAAAAAATTTTAAAAGTATGATCTTTACACATATCAAGGGGCTCGGAGATAATAAACCGCGGAAACTGATAGAAATAGAAATAACAGTTGTCTAGTGGTATTGTAGGGCACTGCATATAAACACGAATGAAAAAAAGAAAACTTGTTAATCTTTAATATGAAACTACAGATGTGTTGGCATTTATTTATCCTTGGCACTCATGCAACAAACCAACTCTTGTTGGTGCGCAGATTCTTTGCCTTCAATGAGAGCTTCTACTTCGAAATAAATTCAGACGTATTGACAAAATCTTATACGACAAAAATGCAATGAGATACCACCAAAAACTACATATGTAATATGACAATAATGGACCTTTTACTCTGTCAATATGTTATATATGGACCTGTCAGGAATATATTGACCTCGGACTACGTCCTCGGTCAATATAACCCTAACAGGTCTATATATAACATATTGACCTCGTAAAAAGTCCATAATTTATAAATATTTTCTATGTTTTAATTAATTGTAATGCCATAACCATTTAATATGAATGTGTCTGAACAATAAATTATTATTATTATTATTATTATTATTATTATTATAACATGAAATGCTTTTCTAATCCCCTCTTTTTACCCCAGTCTTGTGAGAAGCAGGGGTTTATCGTTACTATTTGGGAATAATCTTTTTAACTCCGTTGTGGGACCAAAAATTAGGGAGGGGCAAAAAAATTGGGGAAATTTACATGATTTAGAAACTATTCTCATCCTTATACATTAGTAACAGACGCTTCGAAATTGTAGAAAAAGCCCCGGAGAAGTGGCATAACGCTTGTGAAAGACAACATGATGCTGTGAAAAGTATCATTGTGTTCATGAGAAGTATCAGAATACTTGCAAGAAGTATCATGATGCTTGTGAGAAGTATCAGGATAATGTCAAGAAGTATCAGGATACTTTCTAGCAGTATAAGAGAACTTGCGAGTAAAATCAGGATACTTGCGAGAAGTATGATGCTTGTGAGAAGTATCAGGATATTTGCAAGAAGTCGCATGATCCTCATGAGAAATATCAGGATACTTGATAGAGTATCACATGTAACGTGATAATCCTTACATGTATCATGATACTTCTGGCAGGCATCATGATACTTCAGACAAGTCTCATGATACTTCTCACAAATATTCTGATACTTCCCATAGGCATTCTGATACTTCTCGCAAGTACTCTGATACTTCTGTGAAGTATTATGATATTTCTCACTAGTATCATAATACTTCTCGCAAACATCATGATATTTCCTGTAAGTATTCTGATACTTCTCGCAAGAATAATGATACTTCTGACAAGTATGATATTTCTCACAAGCATCATGATACTTCTAACAAATATCAAGATACTTCTAACTGAATAGAAAAAGAATCAAAATACAAACACTGTTATTCTGACATGCACAGTTGTTTTATGCTAGTTATAGTCATCTGATTTCAGATTGAACTAAGGGTGTATAATAAATTGCGAAGTTGTGCTCATTACTGAAAAAATTTTGCACTTAAGTTTCCAATGGGGACCATTTGATTTTCTGTTGATAGTTGTCCCATTTACATCCATTCAATGGCTTTCAATTATTAATTAGGATAACTTACATTTTTTAAGTAGCAGAAAAATGATGCCATTAATAACATGGTCACTTATGTCAGTGCATGAGGTGAAGCGCATATACGTGTGTAGTTTTACTTTTGTCCGTCTGTCCATCAAGCTATATGCTCCTATCAGTATTTTGTTAGCTTATGTGCCATTTTAGTTTGTGCATAAATTACAAGACTAGCTTGTACAAAGAGAGATAACTCAACATAAATATGTACCAATACACCTGAGCATTTGGGGGAGGGGTCATATTCATCCAAAGTAGTTAATTAAGGTAAATGAAGTATTTCTTCTGAACTCGGCCATATAGGTGCTGACTTTAGATTTGCCTTTGATATATTTGTGCTGTCAAGATGCTCAAGATAGTATAGGGATGCTGAAAATAAAGGCAAGTTAGATAAATATATGATATCAACCAGAAATACCTTTGTATTTGTCATTCCTGCTTGGTGAAAGTGAGCTCCATCTGTTACTCCTGCATTTGATTTGCGAGATATTGATGTTTGTCCTAATATAACAGAATTTACAGTACCCTAAATATGTTGGATTAGTGTTTGCCCCATGGTGAAGAGTTCTCTGTTGGCAAAACACGTTCTCAATAACATCACTATTTAGTCTGCTGGGTATTATGGATGCGCTCGGTGATTTGGGTTATATGCACACATTTCTTCAAACCCCATAATAGAAGAAATTATATTCTCCCTAGTCTGATGAGATATCAGATGTTTTTCCTTATGCATTAGGTCTTTGTCCTCCTTTATACATTTCTCCCAGTCTACAAACTATTGTAAAATATTGTGAGTTTGTTTGAGTCTGTCATCACTGATATCAGTGACTGGGCGCGAGTAGTTTTGAATCAACACACTTGTGTTCTCTAACAACTTAATTGTAGCATTTAGTTTACTTCCAGCCTCGCCCAAACTTTCCTTTTACAGCTGCATTAAATGCAGCATATCGTCGTTTAAAACCTCTTCTGCAAGATGATTCCTAATTTTATTTTCCGATGTCAAAAAATTGTGCTCCTGTGATAGCTTGTGGTGCAGGGAAAGGGTTAGTTAAAATATCCCAAAGATAAGCCTGTTTAAAAGGATTTCATTCTATGAATTTATCTTTATAATTGAGTCTTCTTTTGCAAGAGGCACCATCCCCACTTTTGGAAATATTTTTTTTAACCGTAGGTGAAATATCCATAATGAAAAATAGTTTTTGGTTTGGAGCAAAAATATTTCTAAAGGAGCATGTACTTGTGTTTTGCACTGTTGAAATCTGGTAATAAAATTTTAAAAAGATCTCTGTTACTCTGTGCACCATCAGTACTAATATACTGAATTGTAAATCTAAACATTTCTGACATATTTATAGCTTTCCATACCAGTAAATATACTTCATGTCCTGATGAAGTGTGCGAGGGGAAGTGTGCAAAAGGGAAACGAAACCCTGTGAACCCCAAAAACATAAACTGAAGAACATGTGTGGCAAGTGTTTCTTTCTCTCTTGTTAGATTTCATCAAAAGTAACGGACTCTGGTGTACATTCCGTAAAGCCTATAAGCTCAATATTACCTTTTCTCTTTCGGAACTGCAAATTCTGTTGAATTGACATCTCATCAATGATGAGCCCACCTTGATATCCTCAGGTGGTATTCCCTTCAGATGGGCTTCACTTGCCATCCATTTCAGTATTTCTTCTTTAATACCAGCCTCTTGAGTTGTCGAATTTTTATACCGTCTTAGCAAGTTTTGTGATAGTAAAATAATAAATTTGCTATCCCTTAATTCACTATAGCCCCTAGGACTTCTACAATACATTGTCAGACAGAGTCGTATGATTTCTTTATCCCACCTCCTCCCAAAAGGGTTCCTCTGTAAAGCCATCTTTTGACTAAGTAAAAATGTTTGCATTTTGACTGAGCAGTCAGGAAATATCCTGTTCAACATTTCACTTAAATCATTGTGGTCAGTCTCACTTAAAGTTATCTTATTATCAAATATGCTTTCAATTTCAGGATTCTCGCACTGTTTCTCATTTATATTTACCTTTTTATTCAATTTTTTGCAGTTACTACAATGAGAAGAAGTCACATTTGATGTTTTAAATGGCAAAACTTGACAACATGTCTTAGCTCGATACCTTATTTTCTCAGAATTTTCATCACCAGTAGTGCAGACTTGCTCTTGGAAATGAGGTAAACAATGTTCTACAGACTGAAAACCCTGAAAGTATCTAAGTTGACTCAACATTTGAAATAAAAGTTGTATGGAATTAGCTGTGAATGAAAAATTATACTGAAGTCCTACCTTTTCAAGATCAATTTTCTTTCCCTTTACAAACAGTGACAAGTTCCCATCAATCAGCAGCTGAATTTCAATCAGAACTTTACTTCCATTGATTATTTCTCCTGTAAAATGGCCAATTTTGATAGACATGGGGTTTTTGCAGAATTACAAAATAGTCTGTTGGGATAAGAGTTGGAATATCATTAAATTAAATTTCAGGGTTACCATTTTTGTGTTCTTTCCACCTCAAACCATAATATCTTTGGGTTGACTTACACCAATTTTCTTTAGAGCGGCCGGGTTTGATTTTAACATTTCTGAAAAATTTTTCACTGCATTTCCAATAGCAGAACCGGATACCTCAAATTCACGATTTTTCTTGATATCTAACGAATCTACATAATCTGCAAATATTCCTGTAAATTTTGAACAATCCAAGAAAATACATTTGTATTGCTACTTGTTACTTTTTCCAGAATTGTAGTCGTCAAAATACAGAAACTGAGAAACAAAACTTTTATTCACACTTGTATTTTTCCGCCAACACAATGATTCGAAAATCTCTTACCTTATCGTGCTTTTCATAGTAGATCGGAACTCCTCGAATTTCCCGCTATTTCCAGACTGAGTTATCTCTCTTTAGTCGTTGACCACGCAGATGTCGTTGTTTTCAAATATCCGTTGATCGAGGTTGAATGGAGCAGCAACACCATGAGTGAAAAGTCGTTTGTGTAGGAACTAAATGTGACAATTACCGCTTGGAATGTAGATATTCATTGACGATAATGATCGAGCGAAGGGAAGAAGGTGTCACACTTACGGGTAGGTGCATTTTTTTATTGAATTTTAATCAATTGTTCCCAGCACGTACCCCGATTGATTGATTGATTGATTGATTATTGTTTAACGTCTACTGAGCAATATTTAAGCTATTTCAAGACGAGAACAAGTTTGTTAATAAATAAT